>JABGLZ010000214.1:0-114210 GCA_014705045.1 Colletotrichum theobromicola | reverse complement strand
GGGGGCCCCCCCCCCCCCCCCCCCCCGAGACTTTCGCACCAATCTTGTAAAATGGTTGACTAACACCAACGGCACTCAGATCACCAACGAAACGGGACCTCTGGTGCAGAAGTTGGCCAAGAAAAGGGTATCGACGCTGAACAAACCTCGGCAACCACCGCAAGTTGCCGAGTCCCCCGCAGCGCTTCAAAAGATTCGAGACACGTTCAAGGACTCCACTGATCTCGTCCTCGGCTTCTCCGACGAGGCAGGATGCTCCGGGTTCTGGGACGAGGTGTTCCCTACCCAGCAACAATTGGTACTCGCCTTCGTCACCGAATCGCTGGCCCGGATGGGCTGCAACCTAGACGCGCTGGCGCCCGGGGAGGCTCTGGAAATCACCAACACTCTCCCCAAGCACCAAAATCTGCTCCAGATCATCTACAAAATCCTCCAAGACGGCGATCTGGTCAAGTCCCAGCACGGCAGGTTCCTCCGAACCTACCAGCCCATCGACAAGACACCCTCGTGGGCGATCTACAACCAGCTCATCCGAGACCACCCCCTCCACAACAGCGAGCACGAACTCCTCCAAGTCGCGGGCTCCAAGCTGGCCGAGTGCCTCACGGGGGCGATCGAGCCGCTCAGCCTCATCTTCGGCAAGAGCCGCGGCCTGCTGCAGGAGTTCTACACCAACGCGCCCATGTTCGTGGCCGCGTCCAAGTTCGCCTGCGAGATCATCGGGCGCGCGTTCGCGGGTGTTACGTCCCGCGTCGAGATCCTCGAGGTCGGCGCCGGCCTCGGCGGTACGACGAAGTACGTGCTCGACAAGCTCGTCGAGAACGTGCTCTGGTCGGACGCTGAAGGGAACGATAAGCCGGATCCTCAAACTCTCGTGGCTTTTTGAGGTTTGACGTACACAAAACCAAGCTCTGGTTAAAATAATTCTATTATGTAAATTAATTGCGAAACTGTAGTCCTTTCCTTTCCCATCCGCTATAGCACGAATTAGATTGACACAATCTCTGTCTTACACAATTCTGCCAGACTCGAACCTCGGCTTGCCCCGCGACATCGTTTCCGAGTCTCCCAAAGATTACCAGAGCAATCCTAAGGCTTACCTAGAACGTCTATAGATACTTCTAAGACGTCCTGGAACTATGGAAGGCATTGGTCCTAAGAAATACCTAAGACATCCGAGGAGGTAGTTGACGGGCGCTACGACATTGATGGACACCGCGTCACGGCGATCAACTTCCGTACGTGAGAAAGTGTACGCAGATTGTTAACGGGCATATAAGTACAGGTGACTATTGACAAGAATTTGACAACTTGTAATATGATTCAATCTCTGGATGATATTCCTTAATAGAGGAATGATATAAACCTAGCAGCACCTCTTGGAGTACCTTATCTAGCTAGACCCACTTTCCCGCCGGCCGCCCTAGCCTAAGGTACCTTACCCCTTGTAGCTGAAGTAATCAACAAACCCCTTCAGAAAAACTTCACACATTGATTCTTCCGATCCTCTCCTGACCTCTGCAATCACCTCAGTATTTTGAAGACGACACCACATAACCCCTCCTTTTCCCTGTCGCAAACCTTAACACATTAGGATCGCGCGCACCGCCAATATGCAAACCAGAGCGCTCGTCGTGGGAGGTACCGGTGGGATCGGCTATGCTATTGCTCGCCACCTCGCCGCTAACGCCGCCTCCTCTACTGTCATCATCAGTGGGCGTACTCGACCCCAAAATATTCCCCATGCGAACATTGAGTTTCGCCAACTTGATGCGTCATCCATGACACTGATAAAACAATATACGGATGTCTACAAGTCATCTCATGAACCCAAGATCGACCTTCTTGTTCTCACGCAGGGCATCCTCACTACTGCTGGACGCACGGAAACGCCTGAGGGTATCGACCGCAAGATGGCGTTACACTATTACGGCCGGCAACTTCTTATTCGCGAGCTATCTCCCGTATTGACGGACGATGCGAAGGTTCTGATTGTGCTTGATGGATCCCGCGGCGACCCGGCGCAATTGAACTGGGCCGACCTTGATTTATCGGGGAACTTCAGCATAGCGAATGCAGCGGCTCACTGTATCTCGATGACGGATGGAATGATCCAGGCATACGCGAAAAGTCAGAAAAAGGAGCAGGCGGGGAAACGACACTTCCTACACGCATATCCTGGCATCGTCAAGACGGAGCTCTTTGGATCACTGCCGTGGTACTTGAGAGCACCCACCCGTGCTTTCAGCCAGATTCTTGGCGTCACGGCCGAGGAATGTGCCATGAACCTACTCAATGGTATAGCAGAGGTGTCTGCTTCTGAAGCGAAGGAAGACAAGTTCTGGAGCTGTATTGATAGCAAGGGATCATTGATTGAAAACAAGCCCACCTGGACTGATGATCAAGTCCAGCAGGTCGAGGAACATACATGGAAGATAATTGATACGGCTCTTACTGCATCCTCTTCGGAGTGATTCTGTAGCCGTATCAACGACTTTGGTCAGATTGCTAGCTGCGTATACATTTCTAGCAGTAAGAGGCCATACCAACCACCCTTGTTACATGATACTTCAGAACCTGTGATGTTTACAACTCAATGTCCAACATCGAGGCTTCTCTCGATAATCTCTCGTCAACAGAACGTGGTCCCCCAAGCCAAACTGGGGGGATTCCCATTGTAATGTGACGGTGTATCGGCTACGAGGTTAGCAGCCCCATAGATCCAAGTGGGGTTTGTGCTCAAGAGTCAAAAGCACAGCAAGCCAGTTTTCCGCTCTTGAGAGCCCGCATTTCCGCTCAGTTCTGTTCTAAAAGCAGGGTGACACTGTTTCTTAAGGGGTTTCTGATGATTCCTAATCGTCGGTTGTTCCTTATTGACAATCAGAGTCACGACGTTGGCCCACCTAACTAAAAGCTAACTCACTAGATACAGGATGACGAGCAGTCTTCACAGACTGGGATGTTGCGCCGCGATTGCTGTTTTGCACAGCGAGTCCGACGGGCTAGTTGAGGAGAGTGAGGGGATTCGACAACAGCAGAAAAAGCATGGTCCAACGATCTTGAGCCTTCGTGGTTGCGAGGGAATAATCTGCTGGGATTGAGACCTTCACTTCTGCTCATCCAAGAATGCATCGGACTTTACACTTTCTGTATCGACACAGTTTCTGAATCAACATGATTAAGCATCAATGTATCAGCGTTACGTATTGCAAACTATGTCTCCTTGGGTAGGCCTGACTGGGACTGCACCAACGGTGACAATCCGGAGGCGTCGGAGCAAAAGGGTCGTTAGATGTACGAGAATAGTTTACGCTACCTTAACCGAAGACAGTCGATAGAACACCCCCGTATTCATTGTAAGATGAATTCATCTTCTCGATGTCGTAGTCATTCCAGTAGCCCCCTCCTGCAACGTCATACTGTTGTTCCCATGTTGAAAACCTTCCTTGGGCTTGGTCTGGGGTTACTCCTTGTGATGGCTTCGCGTCGTTGACAACCCACACCAAGGGAATGACCTTAGCTCCAAGCGTTGTTTGCCAATTTCCTGGGTTATTACCCGCCCCTCCATCGTAAACTTGAAGGTAAACCCGATCGAACAAGCCAGCCTGTGCGGCATCAATTTGGCTTTTAACCGTCGCCCAAAAGCCACTGTTTGTGTACGGCGCAATGGAATACTGGTATCCTATTGCCCCGAGAAGCTGTGCGAAGCTCACAGTACTTGCAACATCGTAGACACTTTCATCGTCGTTGTTGAACGCATCAAGATCCCATTCCGTCTTTAGGACTTGGAACCCCTGATACAGAATAGAATCGGATCCGGTTCCATTGCTGTTGATGAGGCTTCGAATATTCTGGAAGGTGGTATCGTGCGACACCAAAGATATCTCGACTCGATTGATGCCCGTAGTGCCCGTTTTGAAGGATCTGATCTTTTCAGATAACGCTTCCCCTCCAACGTAAGATCCGCTTGTTACCACCGGAGCATCAACGGCTTCTCCAGCATCGCCTGTGGAGTAGTACACGAAATCTCCATTTTCAAGAACGCCAATTCGGAAGATGAGCAACGTGTCGAACCCAGCGGTCTTCAGAGCCGATGTATTAGATTGAAGGACGTCCTTGAATAAATAGATGCTCTTAACATTGCCATTAGCTTGGCATGATACGAGAAGGGGTGCAACAATCAACGCAAACCATAGGCATGTTCGCGCGAAAATATTCAGTCTTGTAGATTCGCTCATTTTGCTAGACTGCATGTAATCGTTTCATGCAAAACAGAAATAAAGGGCAATAGAAAAGACTCCGGGGTCCACGCTGCCTATAAGTCTTTTTACGAGGTCGCACTTTGGCAAGCCACGGAAGTCAACATTACCATCGTCGTAACGTAGCAGCCAACGCTCTGGCTAAAGAAGCAGCCAAGAAGGATGGGATAAACCCCTCATCAACAGCAATCATGCCACATCCGCCCCAGCTGTGGGGCCGGAGACTTGTGAGCATGATCTCAGCGGCTGGGATGCCTCGAAAATCCTGCACGCGAACGAACACAGACACACAGACACACAATGGATTTTTAACATGCTAGGATGCTTCTGACCTTTTGAGGACTTATCTAGGCAACTTGGCTCGCGATCATGCGCCGACCATTGCGTACTAGTTCGGAAATGCGACATAAGATTTGTCAAACCCCGCAACATGATGTGACCTTCCGAGAATGGCCGCGTGGGCCGAGGTCATTGCACCGAACCAAAATGGCATATAGCAGGCCGTATTCCAAACTACCAATGAAGACTGGCACAGAAGTACTGCAAGCACCGATACCCGACACGTGCAAACTTGCCAGCTGGTTGCGATCTTGCAGTCACTTAACCACCTACTAGGACTCACCGACTACCCGTTAGTTAGCAGAAAGCCTCTTTGCTCGACTGCCGATATTATGTGAAGGCCACTTCAAGTCGTGCTCAAGGTCGTCTTAACCTGCCCGGCAATTTTCTTTACAACCTGCACGGGACTCGTGTCCTCAGCGTTCTGCTTCGAAGGAATGTAGATAGCGAAATGTAGAGCAATCTGTGCAGGCCCCTATCATACATATACCGCTTTAATTGATGTGTCTGTCGCCAAGGCCCAATAAGCTGCATTTATGAGAAAATCCACATGCCGAAATGATTCTTTAGTGTGCTGATATCCGAAGATATTGTGTAGATGAGGTGATGACTAGGCTTTGCGGTTCAAATACCGGTCGGGCATTTGCTGAGTATAAGGTAAGGCGAGTTTCCCGAATGATCATGGACAGAGAATCGAAAGCAGATAGCAAGAGACATTACAGCACATCCCAGGTGTTCTGATTTGCATTCAGGAGTTGTATTCGTCGAACCGGTCTTGTTCTCTCTAAAAAGACTGGCTGACCAGAATGACCGGTTCAAATCTTCGGAAGGTCTCCCAAGCGGAAACCAGAAATCGTTTCTCAGTTTCTCATCAAACGCAGAAGCTGTCTCCTGCTGAACAGACATCAAGCGAACAACTAATCTTTGCGACTGTTTATATTGATTGCAGTTGCCATTGTCACTTTTGTACCAAGCTGCTCACGACACAAAAAGCTTTAATAATGGATAAGCGTTCATTAGCATGTATACAAAGTTGCGTTTCTTTGCCCATGCAACCCAAGTTAAGCTGCATTGTGATGATGGGCGATGTTGTCCTCATGATGGCTCTATGGCCCTGTCAACCTCTCGTCGTGAAATGTAGTCAGATCAACTCAGACTGCCATTTGGACCTGGTAAAAAAACAAACAGCCAAGTATTGGATATTGTGTTGATCCTGATACAATCGAATTAGGTAGCTGCGAAATTTTCAAGTCGTGCCTTCCCGGTGTTCCCCTCTTGCTCCCACCTCGATCGCTCCTTCCGAATTCTCTGGTGCCCATTTCACCTCGCCGAATCTCGAAAATCTCTGCAACCCCTCCCACAAAAGATATTTTCGGCTTCCCTGCAGCCACGCCAGCTGATCCAATCTTTCAACTCGGCAATCCTGTGGCTGTCGCGTATCTCTCCGTCAACCTCCCCTCCCTGCCAACCGACGCCGTCAACATCCATTCTTTCGCACTCTCTCCCGTTTGATTCGCACTCAAAGTCGATCAGCGCCACATTCTTTTCGCTCGCGAACGGCATCACAGCACGAACACCTCCTGAACGGAACGAATCCCATTGCCTGCCATGTCGCCATGCAAGGTATCAGCCTCTCACCGACGGAAGAGTGCGTCCCCCAGCCCAGCCACAAGCCCTCGCCGCAGTCCTCGCCATCGCGTCTGCAAGCCGGAGTACAGCATCGCCAAACTTTTCAGCAAGACGAACTACTCTCGATCTCCCCCGAAGACTGCCATCGACACATGTTTGGTCAAGAAAGAACTGCCTCAGAGTCCTCTGAAATCTGCATTCACCGGAGTCCAGCCTCCGGGCAGCCCGGCCAAGGATCTCACCACCATCAACTGTATTTGCCGGAAGCCTAGTGCTGAGAAGCCTTACCTCTTCACCAAGTGTGGTCATGTGGGTATGCTTCCAAGCTCGCATCGTCCAGTCGCTAACTCGGACAGGCTACCTGCCAAAACTGCCTCGACAGCCGTGGTACCTGCTGTGGCAAGGTGCAGAACGTCCAGCTCAACTTCCAGGCGGGCGAATCAAGCTGCGCTATCTGTCGCGAGGATGACAAGCACATGTGGTGCGTCTTGATCTGCGGTATGAATACATCTCGTCTTCGTCGTTCCCGAGTTCTGACATGTTATTTCTGCAGGCCACCGATCCTGCAAGCAATGCTTCGGCAACATCGCTGCCGACCCAAAACTTCGGAACTGTCCTATTTGTCGCAAGAGCTTCCAAGTGGGATATATCGTGGCTGCCGATGCCACTCCGCTGGATTAAGACATTTATCCGCTGAAGCACATTGCTTTGTTTTCTTTTCATTCCGAACTCGCCAATTTTGTGCATGGGTGTCGCTTCTCATACCAAAGCAAGCACGTCTTGGATTTTATGGATGCTTTTTGCCGCTATTTATGCTTTGCTCATTGCGGCGTCTGCATGCGAGGCATTTACGAGCAATCTGGCCGCTTCGTACACAGGCTGCGTTTGCGTTTCGTTTTGTTAATCATGCTCTTTCAGCATGAAACAAAACCCTGGCTAGTTGTTGGGACGATGGATGGGGAAAAGGTATTCACATCTAACGGACTTCATGCGGACAATTGTTTCTTGCCACTCGGGTTGTTTTCTCGTTTCTCGGATAGTTAAGGGGTTTCAGAGGTTCTCGGCCATAGATATCACGGAAAAGTTATTGATTTTATCCCTTAGTTTGCATTGGCCCTCCGCTTCGCGCAACTTCTTTACGTGCTAGTAATGATTTTCCAGCCTGTTACAGCTGTATGAGTATCCCTGAGCTGCCGGCTCTTTGAGGCAAATGTCGCATCTTCTTGTCAGCGCTGGCTTGTAATTTGTGAAAACAGCCAATGATGGGCGTGGCTGGAAGATCACTTCAATCCAACCAGCACTGGCCTACACGTAGCGGTTTACGGTTGTGGCTTTTCCTTATTAGCAACTCTTCGACATCATCAGACATAGTTATTTCAATGCGATATCGTTACGTGAGCTCATCCGATGGCAAAGCATGATTTAATAATCAACCTTCCTCGTTTTACTCCATGCTCAGACAACTCTTCCGCTTAAACACCACATATGACTGGGTTTATATGAGAAGGCCGTTGATTTTCCATAACCTTCCAAAACGGACGTTGGACCCGTTGTGCTATGACTTCTTGCTGATAACCCAGAGCGTGGCTGTTATGTGGTCGACAGACAGACTATGATCATTCGGGCAGCGAATCATGAGCTCAAGATACCCAGGGAAATCAGCACTTCAATATCAACTTCTACTCGCTTTTTCCGAGATGGCCTGGACCCAACTGGTCTCTCGTTTCATGGCTTATGTAGGAATTCTCCTTTTCAATGTGCTACTTCAATGTGCTTCTTCCCTCCATACTCGTCGCCTGCGCCGTCGTCTGGCTCTATCGTCAGTCTCCTTCCGAAACGGGCTGGCAAAATCGCAGTGTGCCGTTTTTGTCGCGCAGGACTCTCCGTTCTTGACACTCCCCAAGCTCTACCAGCATCTCGGCCCAGTGGGTATGCGCATTAGCCAGCAATGAGGACGTCGGAATCGAGGACTTGGATTTTTTCACCCTTTTAAATCCTGGAGTCCATTCGCCCCGAATACTAAGGCCGAGGCAAAGACGACCTGTTTTTATGATTAGTGTCCTCGGCCACCATCTCTCTGCGGTTACAGGTTAATAATCCGTCGTTACTGTGGACTATCAACAACCTGGTTCTTTGCAAACTATCTTCAATTAGGACACCTCATGGGTATGAATCTTATACTCTGAGATTAACTAGTACGGTTATAAACTTGGTGCTGACACGTATCAGTTGGCGCACTTTGAGGTTCATACGGAATTACAATGAAAGGTGACGTTCTGGCAAGACCTAAGGACTGTGAATGCCGAGCCAAATGTTTTCATACATGTAGTCGACTTTCAAGTCACCTGTTGTGGAAGTTGGTGCATGACCTTCACAGTGTTAGTCGAAAGATGCGAGAGTCTTTTCTCTTCCTCTTAGTCGGGTCCTATACCCCGTGGTGGCTTGCATTCTGTCGACATTTATATGCAGAAAACCATCGAAGCATGTGATATGTGTGAGAAGGTCACCCAAGCTAGCTGTTGGCGGAAACCATTTCTCTACGGGCCAGTTGGCAACTTGGGTAACTTCTGCGGTTTGATTGGCAGACCAAATGGCCCCCGAGGATGACAATTCTAAATTAGAAAATGCTTTCCGCTTCTCAAGACAACCAAATGCAGGGATTCTAGGATTGACGTTCGAGGTCAATGCTCCATGCAAGGGACTTTCGTACCCATCCTGCACGCGGTTCATTGGCAACAAATCAGGGGCGTTCGGTGAGACTGCAGATCATACCCCAGCAAGGTTACCAGTGCGTGTCGAGCTCGCGCCCTTTGCATTGTCACGGAGGTCGGGATGCCAGGCACGGCACAGTACTTAGAGATATCAGGGAGTGAACGCCGATGCTGGCGTATTATGGCTTCAGTGTCAAAGTCAACTAACTATAATGGATTCACCGGTTTGGTTCACTAGATATTGATATCCGCAGTATACTCTTACTCCATGGAGATGTCCAGCTCATTCGAACCAAGTAACGTAAGGAAGGCATAGGCTTCGTGGTGACAAACTCTCGCAACCATCTATTGCAAAGCTCTGGAAGAGGGTCCGGATTTCTATACTTGGGAAAAGGTGCACTAATAAAGACTTGGAGACGTGGAACACTTGGTCGACATTTTACTGCCGGAATGCCCTTCCTAGACGATATGTGTCGTATATTGCAACTCATTGTTGCGATGAATTGTGACACGCAGAAAAGAAACAACGCCTGAATTCCTGAGTGCCTGCCAGAATGATATGCTTACATTTCTTGATCTCTTCATACCCTCCGCTTAGAGTATGATTTACTAGAACCATCCATCAGAAACCTCGGAATGGCAGAATCTTACGAAAGATGCTTCTTTTCTTAGGCTTCTATTTGTTTCCTGTTACGCGCGTGGTCTTTCTGACGCCAGGGCGTGATTGTAGTGCATAATACGATGGGCCGCATCCAGCGGCTCCAAAGGGGGCTCCGGAGCCAATGTAGCTGAGGCGTAGGAACAATGTGAATACCAACAACTCCCAATGCCGTTCCACAGATCACTAACTTTTTCTGAACCTCAAAGCCACAGGTTCCTCCAATTCTCCTCGGTCATCTCCCAATACGGTCCATATTTGTTAAGCCGCCGAAGCCCCACTTCCTCGGGTTGCTAGACCCTCGGGATGTTGCTATCCTGCCACCTGTCCACTTTCGTTGGGCTCCCATGGTGTTTTCGAAGCGTTGACATTTGTGCAACAGAACGCTCATGCTCAAGATTCGACGGCGCGTCAGACGTTTTTTGTGGGAATTGCTGCAGTAAACTTGATGATAGGCATCCATTGAGAACGCGTTCTTCGTAGAATGGGAGATCGAACGGGCACAAGGCGGGATCTTGGTCACCGTTGCGGAGCCCTCCTGTGGTGGAAGATTGTTCCTGATATCCATTCTTGTTGGGTGTATCACGAGCCGAGCCTTCAATCGACGCGACAGTCTGAGGACGCAGTATTCTCCAACTCGGTTCATTGGACTGTAGCGTGCCTTCATCCTTTCGGGTAGAGCTACAGACGCCTCCTTGGGACTTGGGATCAGAGACAAGACGCTTCGGTAAGTTTGGCTGCTTCAAACCGGCGACTCGTTTCTCGCGCGCATTGGGGTTTTGTGCAGCATGCGACCTAATCTTTGTCCGGAAGAGGCGCGCTTCTTTCGGGTGAGAAATAGACAGAAACTGGAAAACTTGCTGACTAGAGTCGCTCGTCGACTTCTTTTTCTTCTTGCTGGGAGCTTGGTGCTGATACTCCGGACATGGCGGATCTGTGTTGAAATTTGGCCCCCAACTCTCGTCGCCGTTCTTCGGTGTTTGCTGATAGTCCTCTACTCCCTTCATTCCATTCACGAACAAGGCATCTCTGACAGGGTCAAAAAACGGTCGAGGTGTTGGGCTCGGCCCAACGGTCTGAGCCTCCATAATGACCCTGCGGAGCGGGGGAATGCTAATCGACTTTGTCGTCTTTGCATAACTGCCTTCGTCTTGGTCGTGGAGATATCTTTGGGATGTCCTTTGTGTGGACGAACAAATGTTGGCCGGTCCGGTAGGTTGGGGCAAGAGTTGTTCATCGAAATTGAGTCGTGATTGTGATTCTTCTGACCAAGACATAAGAAATGGCGGGGGTCGAGAATTCCTCCCAGGCTCCATTTCAACGGCCTATCCCCACTTAATCGTAGGGATCACGAACAAGGTAAGTTGACGGCGTAGGTGAGGGGTAGCGGGCCGGGGTCGGGCTCTGATCAAAACGGGACACTGCCAAGGCGGGCTTCGTCGTGCGAGCTTGTTGGTGCGACCGGAATGGTTCGTTGACCAACTTAAAGAACAACTTTTTTGTTTGAAGGATTGTGGAAGTCTGTCTCCCTGCTGGATGTGAATGGTAATCCGATTCCAGAAATCGGAAAGGAATCAATCTTGAGTGATTATGCGCACACGCACTGACTGTACGACTCGACTGAATGAGCTGTTGCGGTTGCAGGAAGCCTGGTGGCTCACCGGTCTAAAACCATGGCACTCCTGATTGGGCTTCGCTTGCATCGACCTCCACGATTTTTCGGGTGAGTGCTTAAGGAGAGTGCGGCATCACTGCAGGCTGCAGCTCCTTCGTCTCATGTATCGTCCCGTACGGTCTGATGTCTCGGCTTATCTTATCTCACTTGTTCATGCATCGAGGGGACAATTGGTGCTCGGTTGCTGTCAGACCATGCATCCATTTTCACGAGGAAGTCAACGTAGGGAGTACACCGCCACTGACGGATCAGATTTGTGCATCTCAAAGGTCAGATTTAAGCTAATATGTAAGGTGGAATGGGACGAGGGGGAAGATCTCCGGTCGGCGAGTCTGGACATCAGACTGGGCATTGCTTTGCGCATAAGCTGCAAAAAAGCAATGGATCCCTGCATTTTCTACTTTCTGCCATGCTGCTCATTTGTCTCTTGGCTCTCGCTTACGCCAATTTCATGAGCGCCAAGTGTGCGACGATTCGCAATTTCAGCCGGCATCCAATGTTCAGCAATCGAATCTGTGGCATACCTGCAAAGATTGACAGAAGGGACGTGTCGACTTGAACCCCTTTATCATGCAGCTGAGACTCGGATCAACGCTAGTCGTTCTGGCGGGGGAATGAAGTGTCGGGAATGATCGCCCAGCTCCGGCTGACACGCCGGCGACCTGTGGTAGCCGACCCTGGCTGTGGGCAGATGCAGTGGCGGCAAATGATGCACGCCTTTATACAACCAGAGTTGGAGTTGAGCCATGCACGAAGAACAGACGAGACCATCCTCGACAATCATATGGTCAAATTCTTACAAGTCCCCCTTTGTTTACGAGACTATTTTGCGTCACATGGTCTCGGCCGGCGAACCTGCTCGACACCCAAAGCAATCGAAAATCCAAAGATCATGGCCGAATCACAAGACTACCATGATTCTGATTGGCTAGATTGATGGATTATTGACAGATGTTTACACAACTGGACCTGTAATGGCCGATATGACGAACTCACCCAAACAGTTAAGAAAAGAACGAGTTGACGCTCTGAGGACCTTCAACGCTGTGGATCCCGTGGTGAGATGCTCTCTTCATGGGCATTTTGTCGGGTCAGGTCAAGGACTTGGGTGGTTTTTTGGCACGCCAAATGCCAATACATGAGCATACACTCTGCATCTGTCGCCTTCCATGTTGGTTTTTGGAACAGAAACTTCAGGCATAGATGCTTCTAGGCGGTGTTGCCTGCGCCGTCATCTGACCACCGCCCACAACGAGACGTCAGCATTGACGTCAATGACGTTAAGTATATATTCCAGGCATCAGCATTTCGCGATCGGTTCAAAGCCCTTGAACTGCTGCCTGACGAGAGTAGTATAAAGGCTGCTAGAAGACATAAACCACAGAAAGAATTGAACAGAGTGCTAGAGACTTCCTTGACTGAGCAAACAACTTCAACTCTAGCAAATCCCACGATGATAGTAACGGAAGTCGGTTGTATGGGCGTCAAGCCCGGTTTGAGCCCCATGAACGACTCTACGCCGGAAGGATCATTTCTCTCAGGAGCATACAAGGCAGTCACTGTTGCAGAGGGTGGGCCTTATCGTGCATTTTGGGGCACGGAACTTCAAAACCCGTCGCTGTTGTGGGGACTTTTCGACTTCGACTCGGTTGAACATCATGAAAAATTTGCGGATCTGTGAGTTGCGCCACAGGAAAGACCTTCGCGGTTCCTGGATGACATTCGAGACTGGACTGATGATATTTGAGCCTCTTATAGTCATGGGGCGGAGATTGTCAAGGATTTGCCGGCATTGCTTACCCATGGCGAATTCGTCAAGCACTTGTCTCTGACGCCTCCATCGTCAGTCGCGCTTCGATGTCCTGTGGCTGAGCTGATTTTCCTGTACTTTCCCGGTGATGTGACTGGGGAGGTGAGGGAAGAGGCGATCATAAGTGTCAAACGAATTCTGAAGGAAAGATTCGAACCGTGTGCTGACGTTAAATCTGTCAGTTGGGGATGGAGCGTGGAGAACGACGTTCCCATACGAGGTCAAAGTGGTGACACAGGCGCGGTGCTTGCAGCCATTGTAGGGTGGGGCAGTGCTGAAAACCAACGAGCCTTTTATGAGACAGATGCGGGGAAAAGGGCGAAGCTTGGTATCAATGCGATTCTGGGCACTATCGCAGTGAAAGACTTTTCTATCAGCTGCCGATACTCGGAGAGAGAATAAGGATGAAAGCAGAGCAGCGCCGCGATATTGACCTATGAGAATCCAATGTTAGATGGCAGCAGGCCGGGTAGACACATTCCGATTCAACTCGTCGTGGTTATATACTTTCCTACACGAGAGGGATCCAGCCACTCACTTATTTAACTATCCTGCTAAATATAGAGGTTGAATAATCCACCGCAGTAGAGCATATTACGTCTCACAAGTAGTTCGGCTTTACAACGTCTGGGGATGGATCTTCGAGGCTGGGATGACCCAAAAATTGCGGAACTCAAGAGCCATGAAGATGAAGCTGTTGAAGAGCTGGAGAACCGAGATATCGACGCTTCTCTGGAAGTAAACGACCACAAGATTTCCCCGACAAGTGACGTTTGTTCAATAAGCCTCACTCATGACCGCTCGCCCGCCTTCGATACATACTTTGTCCTGAGATCCACCCAGTCCTCCCACGCATGGCGAAAGATCCCCGTTTGAGGTATTAATTAATGACACCTTAAGCAGTGAGGACGCAACCCGTACTGAACGCGTGGCGCAGGTCTTGTTTGATCAGCCGACTTGACGAGAATTTGCATGTCATTTTGGAGAATAAAGTCTTGAGGAACTTGTCTAGTAGTTTCGTCCCAGTTCACCAGCAACTGCTCGATCAGATATGGGAAAGTTCGGGGTAGTTCGTGACGCCCAGATGGCGTATTTGGTTGAGTAAGATAAGGTTGAATTTGATCGGACGCACGCTGAGAGTTGAGACATTATTGCAGTGTGTCAGTGAATTCTGTGGGAACTCTTTGTCAGAGGCAATACAGAACCGAGAGTCTGAAGCTGCTACGCTAAGAACTTAAAGTACCTTGGTGAGACAAGGCTGAGTATCATTCCCCTAGATTGGTCAACGGATGAGGGAAGCGAAGAAGTTGCCAGACGTCTTTGCGACGTACATGCAGCCGTCTTCAAAGTGGTAACTGGACGCGTCCATTCCATCGCCTTTCTGTCAAACATGCTAATGTCTGTAAACCCCCGCCATCCGTAGCTATCAGGGGACGAGCTCAGACCATATTATATTTTGTACAAATGGTTTGTTCATTACATTAGCCACGAGAATTGTGCCATGTATGCCCAAGCGCGAGTTCAAAAAGATTCAGTCCATGAAGATTAATTCAGGCTGAGATCGGTAATCAAGCCAACTGATATCGTCAATGCCCTTGCATATGTGTCGTCACGCTTCAAATAGACACACCTTTTCATAAGATGTTACGTAGATGCTCTCGTCGGACGGCTGTATTCTCCCTTGGGCTTCAAATGTCTCAATTACTTTGTTCACTGCCGGCCGCACCCATCACAACGTTTCTTACTCGTACGTATTCCTTCTTTGATGCTCCTAGTAAATGCAAGGGATGTTTGTGGGCAGCCAAACGGTGGCTCATGGCATTGTGCTGTACCACTTCGGCCTCGAGCCATTAGCTCTTGCGTAATCATGGAAAGCACAATACTGAGTGTTTGCGGCGCAAGGGAGCACGGTTCAACGAGGTAAGTTCCGAAAACACATGATGTGCTCTGACTGATCGCTCCCGCTTTGTCCTTTAAAGTTAGTTAAATCATTCTACTTTCTGTGGGCTCGCAGCCAACTCATGTTCTATGTCAGGATATGGCCTCATCCCTAACATGTTTTTCATGATTGGATTGTGCACAGTCGTCTGTGCTTTTGTTGTCTCAGCTACGGGGGGAAGTCCTGATCATGATGTCTCAAGTTATGGGCCATCAACGACGACTTTCCGAATGGAGTCCGAGACATACCACCATCAACCTGGGGACTTCACATCGCTTCGGGCCACATTGACCCTCGAATCTTCCGCTCGTGCCTCGTCAGTCCCCCGCCCGGTTCTTGGTCGCGGCACATATGTCACTCCGCCAGCATACTTTCCAGGATCTGCTACGCCACTAATTGAACAAGAGAGACGGTGTCATAACGAAGCCGACTTCCCTGGGCACGCTGATATCCGCTCCCGAAAGCAGGAAGATGGCGTCGCCGCTTTTTGCAGATCTGACAAGGGAAGAACTATTCTGAGACGGAGCGTGCATGGCGCTGAGCCGTACCCAGCTATTCGATTTCGTCACTCCGATCGATGGAAAATCAATCATGATTTCAAAGTTGAATGGCAGCCGGGGTGCGACACTGGCGAAATAAGCCAAGACATACAGCGGCCACTTGGAGACGAAAGCCCAACATGCTACAATCTCATGCGAGCAAACTACCTGAGTTGTAAGTCCCTATGTGCAGTGTTCGCGCAACGGCAGCTGAAGTAGAATTACAGGCAACAATGGTGGCGTAGGCGGCAGCGTTCAAGTGGGGTGTTTAATATACACGTACAATGGAGGCAAAGATGGCGCATATTATTAGCAAAGTAGTCGATCTGCCTCCTTAGAGTGGGCGTGGCACTATCTCTTGTTGGAATTTCTCTTCGTCAGCTTCGGCTTCAGAGGTCACATGTCAAGTTGAAAGCTTTGTTCAAAACTCCAACACAGGACGAGATTTTTAATTCTAAGAGATATACGAATCGAAGTATGAGATCAAACCGCGCTGTCTTTGATGAGATTATCCACAAACAGGCGAAGGATCCTTCAGTGACCTTTCAAATCCGCAAGCCGTCTCAAAAACAAACTTTCAGAAGAATGTAACAAATCCACGCTGGGAGCCGTCCTATACCCTGACATTTGCTCTAGTTCCCACAACTGTCGAAGGTTCTGCCGTAAGCCATTGACAGTACCGTTGTCCGGTGACACCATCAACATCATGGCTGTCAGTATCATCTTTCTGACAGCCTTGATCCGCCCATCGTGTACGCCCCCAAAGCATGCCGTATCATACTCGAGCCGCATCAAGAGCATGTCATTATCATATGCCAGACACTCGACCATCAACTTAAACTTTGCGCCGTCACTCCATACCAGCTGGGGCTCAACATCTTCACCCCATTCTGAATTATGCCAAGGATTGTACCTACTCTGCTGCGTGTCATTCCATCCATTACCACGAGCATCATGGAACGAAGTGACACAGTCGAAGAGTGGATGATTGGGAGTTTGGTTTTCCGAGTCGACGCCCAGATGCTGAAGCAGCTGGTCCCATGGAACTGCCCAAGCCAGAGCGCTTTGAGACGAGTCTTGAACTCCACGAAGATACGTCCTCAGAGTCGACCTGGTAACATCATGACGAACACGTACTGGTAGCGGCTCTAGGAACAATCCAACAGTGTCCATGTCCGCTTCCGAATGTCGATTGAGAAAAGGTGTACCCAATGTGACATCAATCTTGTTGTCGTCGATGGTGACGGCCGCAGCGACCGCGGCAACCAGCAACTGCTGTAGGGTCACACCGGACTCTCGCACGCAGGCTTGCATGCGGTGCCACAGCGGAATAGAGACGCGTCCCACGAGTGATTTGCCCCGATAATTGACCCGGTCAATGTTATTTCCCAGGTATGCATGGCGCTTATCCTTGACCCCATCCAAGTAGGACGACCAGAATGCGTAACTTGATTCGTCAAATGCAGTCTGCCTGCGGCAAACCTTTGGTGGCGATGTTGGGGGGGAAGGAGGAGTCATTGGTCCACGATGATATTCAATGGCCACCTCTTTCAGCACGATACCAAGGGTGGTGTAGTCACACACAATGTGAGACCAAACAGCAACGATGGTATTGTGAGTCATTGTTACCCTGACCGGGGGTGACGTACTCAGGTCAAAGTTCCGGTTCAATTCCCTGCGGATGTTGAGGCGACGCCGTCTATTCACGCGCGGGGGTGATAAAGACAGGACTCGCTTCAGGCCGCAATCATCATGGTGCACATACCGAGATCGGAAGATGAGATGTCGTGCCAACACAGCGTTCCACGCCTTGGTTAACTTCGCACCATCGATGCTTGTGGAGTATTGAGCGACCCAGCTCACGTTGAAAGCCGAAGTGCCAGATCTCAGTTGATATTTTCTCCACCACTCTCTTTCGATTGGGCGGAGCTCAAAGGCTCCCAGCCAGCCATCATTTGTCGCCTCATCCGCCGCAGGGGGCGGGGATGTTTTGTCCATGCTGTCAATCGCGGCTGCAAACTCCCGCAAGGTTGGTTTGTCGATTATCATTCGAAGTGTGATGACACCTCCGAATACGGATCTCAACTTCGCTGCTAATCGCAATTGTTGCAATGAGTGCCCGCCCAGTTGTATAAAATTCGAGTCGGGGCCAATCCGAGATGACAAGGCTTCGTTCTCCAGAATTTGGGCCCAGATGGTTGCAATGACAGCCTCCGTTCGAGTTATCGACGCAATTTGGGTTGTTTCCTTCCGATCTTGACGACAGATGCTTGAGTTGTTGGCAATTCGCACAACGGCGTGATAGTCCACTTTCATGTTCGATGTCATCGGAAGCTGACGGGTGACTAGGATGTGCTTGGGTATCGCAAATGGCGGCAGAGCTTCGCGGATAGCCATCCGCATTCCTGCGAGATCGCCGGACATTGTTTGAATCATGCAAATCGGATGGTCGTCCTGAACTGTTACGGCCACACCGCTGGCTCCATGCTGCTGACCACAAGCGCGTAGAATGCGCGCTTCGAGGTCTTCAAGATCCACCCTGAAGCCTTGAAGCTTGGTTTGGCGGTCTGCGCGACCTAGAAAAATGATGTCTCCGGATTCGTCCCAATAGCCTCGATCTCCAGTCCAGTACATGAATTCTTCCGACTTCACGAATGGATCCGGAACAAAGCGCTCAGCAGTAAGCTCTGGCTGCCCGATGTATCCCGTAGCAACCTGGACGCCCGCGAGGTAAATGTCACCAACCACACCTGGAGGAACCAATCGTTTATGTTTGCCCAAGATATATATCCTAGTCGTCGGGTTTGGCTTCCCAATAGTGACTGTTTGGCCAGGAAACAGTTGCTTGATCGTGGCGCCACAAGTCGCCTCTGTTGGACCGTACATGTTGTACAAGAGTTTTCGAGAAGCCCATGTGTTGCACACTGTCTGCGGTACTATTTCTCCGACGAGATATACAGCTCTCAGCTGTGGGAAGTCATCCGGGTCCAGCACAGATGCCAATGATGGGGTAAGGATCGCACAATCAGCTGAACAAAGGTGTTGTAGACTTGCTATGTTGTCCGTCTTTCGTAGAACGAGTGTAGCTCCGTATGAAAGGGCCGAAAACAGCTCGTGTATAGCACCATCAAATGCTAAAGACATGACTTGTGCAATTCTCACACCAACAGATGCACCCAGGCGGACTTCCAGATTGCTCTGAAAAGCCACAAGACCTCGATGAGTGCACATGACGCCTTTGGGCTTGCCAGTTGACCCAGAAGTGAAGCAAACATAAGCCTTGTCTGCTGGTCGAGGGGTTGTTCTCATTGCAAAATATGCATCAAAGGACAGCGTCGCCTCCAAATCTTCCAAGGCTTCGGCAACGCTTATTATGACTTTAGCTGCTGCTGGTATACTGGTCATCGAGCCCTTGTCTGTGGAGACAAAGACACGCGCAGTTGATGCCTCGAAAAGAGATTCGCGATATCTTTGAGGATGCGATCTGTCCAAGGGACAATAGATGCCTCCAGCTCGTAATATGCCATAGATGGACACGACCCAGTTGACGGAGCCATCTGCATGTACGGCTACTACCTCTTGAGGCTTTATCACTTGGGAAAGCTTATAAGCGATGTAGCCAGAAAGTCTCTCCAACTCTCGGTAGCTAATCGTTCGACCTCCGCACTCGATAGCAATCGCCGTAGGGCAGCGCGTTGAAATGCCCTCAAACAACATTACAAGATCGTTGTTGACGGATTGAACTGTCGTTTCGAATGAATTCCAGTTTCCCATCAAGTCAAGAGCTGGTCCGCATGTTTGCAGCACCGGTTGAAACGACTCGAGACTTGCCTCGATGTGGCAAAGTGACCAAAGTGAGACTCTAAAGAGATTTGCAAGTATTTCCATCGCCTTCTTGGTGTAGCGGTCGGCAGAATATTGGATGACCATGCCACTTCCACCTTCTTTGACAATGGCATTGAGAGGCAAGTTCGTCGTATGTCGGTAAAAGGACCTTTCAACGCCGGGGCTTTTCACCCAAGATTCGGAATTGGGCGTGAACGCCATCAAGTTCCCCCTTACTCTGGAGAATCCGTTTTCCGTCGTGGTCCATGAAAAGTAAGAGAGGCGCTGCATGCGATCAAAAACATCCTTTACCAGCTTTCGACATGAACCTTGCCAGTCAAGATCAATTTGGAGTGGCAATGTGTTCACCATGGGGCCTATCGTCTCGAAGATCCCCGTAAGCCCGATATTTCGACCTGACACAACAGCACCGATGACAACATTGTCCGAAGATGCGTAAAGCCCAAGGCAAATTGCCCAGGCAGCGTAGAAGAAGGCGGCGGGAGTGACACTGCAGGACTGTGCTGCACGCTTGACGGCAGCATGATCGGCGGGGTAAAGTTCGACACCGACCTGCATCTCGTCCATATAGTCCCGTACATTGTTGGTGGCTCCAGGATCGTTTGGTGCCTTCGCAATGAAGAGCTCACCGCAAGCTGTTGATAGCTTCACGTTTTGCTCGGCCCAAAAGAGATCTCCCTCAGTCTTTCGACTCAATCTCAACTCTTGTTGAGAGCGGCAAAGATCTAGGTAGGCCGGCCCAGGGTGCGGTGGTACGAGCTTTCCGGAAGCCACCTGGTGCACTTTCTGGACCAAAAGGCCGGCAGACCAGCCATCAATCAGAGCATGGTGAACCGCCCAGATGACGGCGACTTTGTTCCCAGCTGGACGTCCCGAACGATAGTGTAGGACGGTAAATCTCAGTCCGAAATCGATTGCATCGTCATGGGGCCAAGGTATTCCTGGACTAGTTGGAAGCAACGCATCGTTGTAGATTGTTCGATTCTTTGTTTCAAATTCTCGCCAGTAAAGTCGAGGACGGATCTCCTGTGTCTCGTTTGGGATTCGGTACGCTGTTTGAAAGATAGGCTCCGTTCTAAAGACTTGCGTCCATGCCTTCTTGAGGCGGCGAATATTACTCGGATGATGTATCTCGCTATAGTAAATGATGTTCGCTCCAGGTGTTTCCAGGCTCCCGTGAACAAGACATACTTGTATATCTGACATGTCGCATACAGTATGGCTACCAGTGCAGAACTCGTCTGTGAAAGTCAGGATCTGGCGTAGCCCGCTCCCTTGGGAATTCGACGACTTGTCAATTGCATCGCCTTGACTAGGTTTCTTGTTGTCTTCGCGCCATAGGATGGCCCCTTCCTTGGGTTGGCGTCTGCGGGCAACCTCAAGCAACGGTTCTCTTAGTCCCACAGACTCATTGTCGCCAATATTTGCATCGTGGCCGGTCCGAGTCCGTAACTGCTGGCCATGGTTGTGGACAGATACCGGTCGGCATTGCCGAAGCAAGTTCGTGACGGAACCGCTCGAAAGAACACAATCGACAGGGACAAAGATGCCGTTTCGCTTGCATTCCATGCAGAATCGGAGAGCCGCCATGGAGTCTCCGCCATTGGTGGTGAAGTTCTGGTCCTGCTTGATCGATTCCACGCCCACTTGCAACACCATTGCAAGTAGTTGGAGCGCGGTTGGATATTCCATTCTGAAAGCTTCTGATGAATGAATGGTCTTTGCAATCGTGCTGCAGCCTCGCGACATCAACAATTGAGTCTTCAGAAATGACAAGCACGCTGTGAAACGATCTGTCTGATACGTCCGTATTCATCCTACCCCATTGGCGTGGCTTACTTGCGGATGCCGCCGTCTTCGCCACGAAACAGTGCTTGGCTCCGGATTCTGGGGCCGGAAGAATAGATCCAATGCGGCAGTCCGATGGTGTCACCGGAAGACTCTTCGACTGCCCAAAGCGGCAGTCATGTTGGGCGAGCAAATTATAAGGTTTATCAGACAACCTCTTCGTGATCGCGATCGACCGATTCAAGATGCCTCCTATATGGATGAGTGTCAACTGTCATGTTAGTCGGCAGCTCAGGCCTATTACTATCAGTTGCTCGCATGCTCATTGCGTCCGAAGTAATCTAGACCCCAACAATAACATCTTGGCGTCTACAAGTGTGCACATCATCCTATCTTTGACAACGATTTGACAGAAACGTTTCATGTCGTGACACGGCAGTAGATTCAGCTGAATCTCTCAAACAACACCACGAAACGTGTGTACCCTTTTTGCCGCGTTGGGGGTTGTCTGCCGAGATGACTGGACTTCCCCAGCGGGTCGCCCCTAGGCGCCCCCGACATTTCGTCGTGGAAATTGGTAAAGCCAGCCGTCTCGCAGTCAAGAATCTGGAAAGGTCAACAGCCATCCAAAAAAAAAAGAAAAACACGAACTCTCGATGCTAGAATATGGAAGGCTACATCAAATACACCAAAGACCGTGATGATAACAGATCGGAATCGGCTCGACTCCACGATCAGCACGATGTCCTTTTGCATGCCATGGGTGGGCAAGCTATTCTTGCTCCCGTCGACTTCTCTCGACGATACTTGCGCATCTTAGATAGCGGCACCGGAGATGGCCGCTGGTTGTTTGACTTGCGCCAGTCCTTGGACCGAGTCGACAGTTCCACTTACCATTATGTCGGGACCGACGTCAATCCTAGTCTTTATCCCAAGTCACCACCCCCACACATGGAATTCTTTGAGCAGTCCATCCTTGAGTCTTTCCCAGCTCACTGGCACGGAACCTTCGACCTTGTGCATCAACGCCTAGTTATGGCCGCTGTGGCGCCACCCACAACAACCATTGCCTCGGTTGTTGCCGAATTGGGACGCTTGCTCCGTCCAGGAGGCTGGTTGCAGCTTGTGGAGCTTGACAATGAGTGTACACCTGAGAATGGGCCATCTTTACGGCGCTTGTTGGAATATCATCAACAGAATTCAGCAGCAGGTGGCCTTGGCCTAAATCTTTCAGTTCATCTGAAGACTGCTATGGAAGAATGCGGCCTTCAATATGTACAGCAGCAATCGGTAGACGTGTTTTATGGGGCAAAGATCCAAGGAGGCGGGGATCTCAGGGAAAAGAGTACTAAGAGTCTTACGCACGTCGTAGGCCCAGTTTTGGCCCAAGCCAAGGGTATGAACATCATTCTCTCGCACCGCAACGACACCATGGCGAATTCATCTAACGAGAACAGTTGCTTTTCCAGATACGTGTTTCAAGTCTGACGAGCTAATGTTGGCTTCTCAACTGCGAAAGGAAGTCGAGGAAATGGGGGCCAGACTCCGTTTTACTATAGTCTACGGACAAAAAGACATCACGACTCCGCAAAGATAAGACCGCCAGCAATCCAGCATAGTTTAATACCAACATTTGTGCAAACGTACTGAGCCAAGCCGCTGGGCTCTAGATTTCACTTTCAATTGAAGCTTCACGGCATGTAATCGTCCACTATGACTTCGGTGAAATCTTTTCCTGCCTAGGACCATCTACTCTTTCAGGTTTAGTTCCGGATACTTAGGCAATTTCCATCCGCCTTTGTCTTCTGGCATCAGTCTGTTCAGAATCTTATCAATCTTCAAGAAAGACAAAGCTCCCAGCAGTCGGTTAGCTGTCCACACGCCCCATCCGGTTTCCAAGTAGATCATTCCCGGCCCGCTCAGAGGTAACTTTTGGGCCTCAGTGATGAATGGTCGCAAAACCTCCTCATATGATTTCAAGGCTGCAACAAGATTGTTCCCATGTCCGTGTCTGGTGATCTCACCCGCTAGGACGTAGGCGCCAACAACACCGCATGCAGTACCCATACCACTCATTGGACTCGGACAGTATGCAGCATCCCCAAGCAACGTAACTCTGCCCCGGGACCAACTTTTCATCTTGATTTGTCCTAGCCGCTGAGCGTAAAAGTCATCGGTGTTCATCAGGCCTCTAATCAGGCGTTCCGACTGCCAGCCTGAATTCTTGAAGACTTTTGCCCAGAGCTGCTTCTGCGAATCCACGGTTCCAGTGGTCAGGGCTTGCCAAGATGAAGCATTTCCCCTGATGCCTAGATATCCTTGAGCGCAAGGCCTGCCCCCTGTTCGTATGGACATGAATCGTCTGTTCGGTATCAAGCATGCCTCTGCTGTGGGAGTGTCGTTTCGGTCTCCGGGCATGCTGAAAAACGCGAAGTTCACCCCGGAGAACCGGAAGGCCTCGTTGTTTATATCCTCGCCGAAGGCAAGTCGTCTAGTCTTGGAAGATTGTCCGTCTGCTCCGACTACCAAGTCAAATCTCTCGAACTTCCCGTCAGAGAACTTCACGCTTACGCCGTCTCTTGACTGTTGAATGTCTGTCGCATACGTGCCGAATTTGTATATCAGACCTCCTTGAGCCCTTGCACTGCGCCCCTGCTCGATACTGGCTTTGTGGATCACGTCGACAAGATCCCCTCGCATAATTTCATACTCGCTAGTAAACGCCTGTCGGCCCTTGCCTGAGTCGTTTTTTCCGAACACAGCCCATTGCTTGCCGGAGAGGGCGTCAACAAATGCGATGCCGTCCTCGGCCACGGCGCGGGCTTTGATGGAATCCAAAAGGCCCATCTTACGCATAACTGGAATCCCCTGTCCACGCAAATCAATCTGCTGTCCTCCCTTGCGCAATTCTGGCGACCGTTCGACGATTGTAACATGGTGAAGAGGGTTGGCGCGAAGGAGGAATGTCGAGAGGGATGGGCCTGCCACCCCAGCACCTGAAATGAGTATTTTCAAGGGCATTCTGTCTTTTATTGTGAATTGAGGCTACAAAATGATGCTCTCAATCTGGTGTTTGCGTGGTTGCTTTCATCGAAGTCCGAATATCGGGGTCATATTACTATCCATAGCTCTAGGTCCGTGCAGCCATCCCTGTCTTGCCGTTGCATCCAGATCGCTTTCGTCATCCCATTCGTGCAGCCGTCGAGACGTGGAATGTACGGGATTGAGCGCGATACAAAAAGTGCTCAGTTGTCATCCGTTCTTTTCGCCATGGATATCCGCAAAGTGTACTTTCGGGTAAACGGAGGTTGTAGAGGCTTCTGGCGCCGGCGGTTCTATCGGCTTGGCACAGACTATTTGAGCTTTTCATTGCCCTACGCACTTCTTATTTCACTTCAATCGCATTGCGTGATGGGGCACAGATGATAGAATAGCGAACTTTAATTCAGCATCTGAGTTCATCCGATTGCTTCAAACGTGGGGCAAAGCCCACACGAATCAAAACCCAATTCGACGTAATTCGACGGTTGATGGAATTGGCGTTCTTAATCTTGCTGGGTCTCCGCCTTAGACGGGCACGTTTGAATTCCGATAGTCTTCTTCACCAAGATAACATCATAATATACTCAGCATGGCGACATCCCACTCCAGCATGCCCCAAGGTGCCAGTGACCGAACTACTGTGCAAAGGCTTACGGTTCTTAAAGAGACTTTATCAGATTTGATTAGCACGTTGAAAGAACCAGTGACACTGGCAGAGCTCAATGCTATACTCCACGACCCCGATGCCTTGCCGCACAAGGAGGTGGGATTGATAGCGGCACAGGTAGTGGATATTCTAGATGACGCCAAACAAATGCTGCAACCATCACAACTTGTTCTTGCGGATCACTTCATGGGTTTGTTACACCATGTTTGTTGTTCATGTAGCGCCTGCGATGTCGTTGCTGATCAGTTTTGCTACAGGAAACTACCTGAGCAGTAAATCTCTCGTCGCCGCAGTCTCATTCAAAATACCAGACATTCTTCACCAGCGGCCTGGTTTGACAGTTTCCCAGCTAGCAGAGACTGCTGGTGCTCGTGAGGACCGGTTGCGACCCGTGATGAGGCTGCTTTACAACAACGGGTTGTTCGTCTACGATGCTGCAAGTGATACCTATACCAACAATTCGCGGTCTAATCTCCTGAGATCCGACCACTGGACTCAGTGGCATACCTGGGTGGAGTTGTATGCCACCGAGTTCTACGACATGGCACGCGGCATTCCAGACTCACTGCGCGCTGATTCCACCCGCACCGCAGCTCAAATCAACTACGATACGGATGATGACATTTTTACCTATTTTCAGACGCGTGGTTGGCTACCGCGGGTGCACCGAGCCTTCAACGCAAGTCAAATTGCCCAAGCGGCCGGTATTCTCGCCGACTACCCCTGGAGTGACGTTGCCGATCGGGTGATACTCGACATCGGTGGTGGAGGTGGCGCACTTCTTGCTTCGTTACTACGAGAATATCCCAGCAGTAAGTCTTCGTCAATGTTTTCTTTTCATGCACTTTCCTTGTCTTGGGGCCTTGCCCAGGTCAAGTACGGCCCTCACAAGGAATGGATTCGAATTGACAATGGCCGTAGTGCGAGGCGGAATCTTGGACCTACCTGCTGTCATCGATCACACTCGACCATTTTTCCACTCTGCGGATGGTCAATTCTCCGATGTCGGCGATCGCGTACTAGCAGAAGATCTTGTCGCGGGAGACTTTCTCACCGATCCGATCCCCCGTCGCGAGGTTTACGTCATGAAGTGGTGTCTGCACAATTGGCTCGATCCAGACGTCAAAAGGATTCTCCGAAACATACGCGATGCCATACTAGTCCAGGAAAAGTCTAGATTAGTGGTGCTAGATGCGGTGTTGCAAGATGGGGCAATGGGGAGGTTGGCACAGTATGGGGACGTGCAGATGCTGATGACCGCCAAAGGACGTGAGAGAACTGATCAAGAATGGATGAAACTGGCCGACGCTTCTGGTTGGAGAGTGCATAGGATATACACCCTGAGAAATGCCTGGGTTAGCGCGATTGAACTCAGGCCTTGAACAAACAGTGTGTATGAAATTTCAAAGTTCTATTCCTAACCATTGTACTACCATCGTCATGTTGCGTTTTCAGTATATCATGATAATTGTGTAAAATGTTCACTTCTTCGTAATGAAGCTTTACTAGGGCCGTAGATTAACAGGTGTGGAATTGAGATATCTACCTAGTAGTTTCGGTATGTAGAGTGCGCTCATGTTTGAACCCGGACTTGTTCCACGGCAGTTGCTCAGAGGACCTGCAACAAAACCTTATTCGCTCACCAAAATCTTAATTCGTCTGAGAAAGATCGCGCTACTCACGCAACACAAACCCCTCAATTCCGCATATGGGGAATTCCGGCTTAAAAGGTTTTGGGGAATCCGCGACTAATCTGATTTCCTTGCCCCAATAGGAATCCTGCTCGTGACATTGAGCCGAAGTCACCCAGTCATGAATCCTTCTGTTTTATGGAGGCATGACTACGGAGTTACTCCCTAACCTCTGGTAGGACATTTGTTGAATGAACTCGAATTGCCCGTGGATGTTGATTAACCATGATTGCGTTCACTCTAGTCGTGAGCCTTCCTTTACAAAGTATCGCCATTGTGTGTGCTTTAGCGGTTGTCGAAATTGTGGATCTCCTTTCCAGCGGACGCACCCTCCATTGGCTCCAGATTCTACTTTCCACGATCATCAATGTAAGTAGCCTTCGACTTGGAGTAGCAATTCCACATGTTGAGGCGAAATAGACATTTTTAGAGTTGCGGTATCCCGTCTTGGATATCGCAGGCAAACGAACTTCGATCCCTTCCTGTCCCTATGTATGGCCAAACGGACAAGGAGATACTGCAAAATTCCTACACGGTATTGAAAATTCTAGGGATTGGAGCAAGCAGTATGGGGACGTGTACCGCATCTGGTCTGGGATGAAGCCGGAAATGTACGTCAGCTTTCCTCCTTTGGTGGGCATCGCTTACGATTACTTCCACCAGTGTGTTGACAAGACCTCATCAGCTTCAGGAGGTATTCAGAGATTCGGACAAGCACTCAAAGGCTCCGGCAAACAACTCCGGCTCTTACATGAACCAGCTTCTGGGTCAATGTCTTGGGCTGATCAGTGGGCGAGACTGGCGAGCCGTGCGGGGCGCTGTGGAAGCTCCTTTCCAGCACAACCGTGTAGCTTTGCAAGTTGAGAATTTCCAGAGCCTTATCGAGATGCACTTTGCAGACTTAAATTCCCAAAGCGAGAGCAATCTTAAAAATGGGCTATTGCATCCGGTCAATGATCTGGAGACGCTGCCCTTTCGCATTATTGCCGAAATGGTATGGTGGTTTCTTTTTACCATTGCTGAATCACTCCACTCATTGACTCCCGGACGGAGCTTTGGGCCTAGACCGCACCTTTTGTTGAGCGAATATTGGAAGAAAGAGAAAATATTCTGACGTGAAATCCCCCATAGGTTTATGGACGACTCCCGCCAGAACTCGCCAAGTCACTGGAGGATCTCATCCCCCTTCGCACACGTATATTCAACGAGTATGTGATACGAGGAGGCTTAAACAGATTCTCTTGGGCTCGCTTTCTGCCTACCGCTGCGAATGCCGAGCTCGCGAGATTTAAGTCATCGTGGAAACAGTTCAACCGGATGGCTCTAGCTTATGCCCTCCAGCAAACGGGCCCGCCGCCGCCGATCGTCGCCATGCACGACGCGTTAGCCTTGGGCAATTTGAATGAGGACCAGCTACTGCAGACGTTGGATGAGTCTCTTTTCGCCAACTTGGACGTGACCATTGGGGGACTATCGTGGGTACCCGTTTTCTTGGCGGCCCATCAAGATGACCAGGATCGCTTGAGGGCTGAAATCGATGCGGCACGCGGGGATGACAATGACGCTGAAGAATTCAATCGCTACCTCCGCGGAGGATCTTCCACGTTCCTATCATGCTGTACCCTCGAGTCAAGTCGTCTACGACCTTTAGCAGCTTTCACCGTTCCACAAGCAGCACCAACTTCACGTCGAATTGACATAGCACCTGGGCTAGCGTATTTGATACCTGCTGGCACCAGCTTTGTTGTGGACACTTACGCACTCAATGTGCGCAACGAGATGTGGGCACCTGACAATGAGAAATTTCTCCCGGATCGATTTCTGGATAATACAGGCAAGGACGCTCGAGCAAGACGATACTTATTCTGGAGGTTTGGTTTTGGTCCGAGGCAGTGCATGGGACGGTTTGCCGCTGACCTGATGATAAGAATGATCGTGTCGCATCTTGTACGCAACTACCACTTGGACCTCCTGCCTTCCGAAAAGGGCACCGTCTATGACAATTGGTCAAGATGTCAAGAGTCATGGATCACTCACCCCGATTTCAGATTGCGTTGCATGAAAAGGACTTGGACAGAGAGTCTGAGACTCACTGACATATAGCCCTAATGAAACTTCATAACCACTTGCAACTACTAACTTACCTGGCATGGATTATATACGAGAGTAATTATGATCCAATTTCGATACATGTAATCTTCTTTGTGCAATATTGATGGCATTGCCCTCTGGAGACCACATGTTCACTTCGGAGAAACCGTCCCACTTCAGCTGCACACCAAACGCAGGAATCTCGACCTTGCGCCGGCGGGGCGATTGACATCACAGGAAATTATCAGGAGTAGAGACAAGCACTCAACCGACTACGCTGGTCTTAGGCTCTGAGGTAATGATCGTGATATCAAATGCTCGTATTGGGAAGTATGCTTCTTCCCATCATTGAAAGTGACTAATAACAGTGCGTCCTCTTTTCTTTCCCCTCAAGTCATGAAAGGACTGCCTAGCTGCTACCATCGCCGCTAAAGACTCAATGTTAGACTCGAACCCTATACGATGAAAGAATTTTAGTTCACATACCTGCGTTGTCGTATGAGACGTCATTTAGCATCTGCACCAAGGAGCAGGATCACCACCAGGCCAAACACAGCATCCCGCTCCACACTGAGCGGAGAGAACCCATCGGTTGCCGTTGCAGACGGCGATTTGGTTGAAGTCGTTGGTGCAGTCATAGCCTGCGCCACTGCAAGAAGCTCCAATTGTCGCCGTGGCAGAGCTGACGGCGACAAAGGAAGCAAGAACGGAGACGACCTGAAGGAGTTGCATGGTTGTATGTGCTTGGAGATGAAGTTTAGGAGTGATGTATTTGTATTGTGTGGCTTATGAAGACAAGTGTTCTTCTTTGCGGGAACATCGGGTCTTATTTATATTTTCAGATCTCGGTGTATAATCAACAGTCTCCGAAGCTTCATTGAGGAGGCTTGGTCTCAGACAACGATGGCGGACTAGGCCCGTCCAATACTGGGTACTTGGGACTTTTGCGACTGGGGCAGTTCTAGACTCGGGAATTCGAATAACATGCCGAGCTTGAAGGAATCACACGATGCTACGATGACTGCCAGGAATCACCATCGTTCCCTCAAATGGAATCCAATCGCAGAGATGGCGGCCGACAGGATCTCCGCAACATGTGGGCTATGTAAGTGTAAGCGGAAGCGATCAGCCGACTAGCACAAAGTCCCCATGGACAACTTTAGTGGGACTAAGAAGACCTGGATGTCCGTAAGCCAATAAGGATTCAGACACGACAGGAAACTGAATCCCACTCACATGTTGTCATCGTTCACCAAAAACCCTGGAACCAAAAGCAATGGCAGAGTACGAAGGGCACATTTCATTCACCGCCTACTTGGGCTGTGCACTCAAAGCCGAGCGTTGTCGCACGCGTTGAGGGCCATGGGGGCTCCTGACACAAGCAATACTTTCCCATCCATCAAAGTCCACTCATTCAAGTATGAGGTTTTGTAGAACGTTCGAGCTTCACATGTCACGCCTTAGATTCGTCAATCTAATAGTCTACCACCCGTCTTCGGACACCCGAGCTCCTCCGGTGACTTGAACAATAAGTAGACAGGAGCTTACATCAATATCAGCGCTGACTCTCGTACACAGTGCGGGTCCCTGCAGGGCACCTCGTGTTCTTCCGGCAGTGATCGGCACGTTGAACACAAACAAGTCTATGGGGTACTTCATTAGGCAGAAGCGAGTAAGGCACGTACGACGTCGTGTTGCTTTTACGACATGATCCTTCAGGGCTGAAATGCGCTAGTGCGATCCTACGGGCCGGCAGATTCGAATCATGTCCACCCGGCGGCATGTCATTGGCGGTTGCTGAGCTCAGTGGTGCGGGAGTTCCTGAACGGATCTGCGCCGAACACCCGGCCACCGACCATCCGACAGAGCCTAAGGTGACATTTGGGGCTGCACAAGTTAAACAAAAGTACTAAACTCAACCCCACATAACCAAAGTACCAAAGGCATGTCAATTCAACGGGCGATTGATGCATTCCATGCCCAGCACGGGGTAATGATTACTCGGGGTGTCCGGATGCTCCGGCTGGTGTCTCGGCGTCAATATACACTATTCATGCGGTTAAACATCTAATTCCCAATTATTAGATGCCGAATGCAACTTGAGACTGATCAACGTATCTTCGAGTCGGTATTTGTCTACTCCATTTATCCTTTTTCCCTCTCAGCATTCTTCTTACTTTTGAGACGATGAAGAGTGCCGGTGGTTACGAAGATTGATCACGGATTAATTCATATGGCCTCTCACTTAGTTTTACTATCACCTGCCGATGAAGAGCTACTTCCACGGTAACCCTTTTCTTTCTTCCTCTGAGGATTTAGAGGCCTATATCAATGCATATAGCATGAAATCCTGTGACTTGAGCAACGTGGTGTGCTTGTTCTAACCGTTTTAATACCAGTAGTTTTCATGATTCTCTTCATGAAACTTAGGGTTAAGTCTTGTTCATTCTTTCTAAAAGTTACAACCTTCAATCCAAGTTGCACATCAGAGCCGTGTTGTTAGAAGAGACGTCATTTGCTATTAAATCATTATACCGGAACCAAGAGTGATCTCACTCCTTCTAAAATTTCCGTAGTCATGATGTGAACTTCGACGAAGACGCGCACTGGTTATAAGTATTTACGCTAGAATATGATAAATATTATTTATAAACCCAGCATCATTGGACTGTTAGACTTAAGCATATTGTTTTCCCAAATTTGATCATGGTTGTTTTTTCCGCCTCTCATGGTCATCCTTTCTATTCATGATGACAATCGTCTCAGTTCTAGCATTATTTCCATCAGTTCGACGGATACAATTGAGTATCATTCCTGCGACGAAAGGGCAGACAAAACCTCCGCCGCCGCCTTTAAACTCTAAACTCACATTTTCTCTCGTTTGATCCGTTTCTGTCCTTTTTTCCACAACTTGCCTGGGCTATCTTCTGTCTACCTGTGCACATTGATCTTTTCTGGCGGATTGCCGACGTCCTACGATTTTGGCTTGACGTGAGTGGCTCGCCACACAAGCCCACCAGTACGCCTAGCCCAAAGAAAGGAAGCGTCGCCGTTAGAGGTCGCTTTCAACAAGCGGTTTTCAAGGCTGTGGCTGGTTTTTCTAGTCATTTGCTGCACACCTAAGCATTCTTGGGGTGCTCTAACTTAGATGAGCTCGAAAGGTTCTGCGCTTGAGACATCGAAGTTGCGCCGTCGCCAACGGTCTACATGCATCATCGATTGTATGAAACACTTAGCGTCCCGTTGAAAATTTGTGTAATGAAGAGGACGCCACAGGGGACTAAACATGGTGGTTGGGGGTATTTTGTCCGTCCGTCCCTCGACGTATATATGTAGCACGACATCCCCCGTCGCAATGTCTCCACCGTAATCCTACAGGCCTTCCACTATAATATTCGCCATCATCAGTTTTTCACGACGCATTCTACTTTCTCCGACATCGACCCTTAAGCTTGTACGAACAGGAGCTATACAAATGCCCATCGTCCAAAACCCAATTTGCCCGGTTCTTACGAAAATGAGAACCGCATCGCCTATCCCAGATTTGCCGTTCGAAATTGTTTTGGCCATCGTTGAGGCAGTTCAAGATGCCTCTACTCTCAATGCCTTGTCACAGACCTGTCAAGATTTGTACGACGCAGTGTCGCCGCTGCTGTATCGAAATGAACTCGCCAGAGATGACAATGAAGTTCAGAGCAGCATCAATATCCACACAAACTACGACGTTGAAGACAATCCCCGCGACTATGCACTCGAACCTTACGCAAATCCCATCGTTCTCTGGGCCGCAGTTGCAGACCCCGCCGTTGGGCTACCCGTTCTTGAGAAGGTTTTGTCTCTTCGACCTTTGCATTTGTGGGCGGCTTTCCACCTGCCTGGGCATACTTGCGAACCACACTGGCCCTGGACTGCCAATACTGAAGAGCCACTGTCAGCAGGTCGTATCACTGCATTACACGTCGCTGCCTCAGTGGGAAATTTTGCAGCCGTGTATTGGCTGTTGGAAGACCATCTTTCGCGAAGTACGCTTGGTCTTGAAGTCACAGCCAGTTATGCTTGCATGTGTCCATCTTCGCACCTAAATGTTTTGCAGCATAAACATGGACTGCTTGATGCAGAAGACTGCCCCGACGCCACTCCCCTTCATCTGGCCTTGGCGCATGGGCATGTCGACGTGGCAAGATTATTGATTCTTTGCGGTGCTAACTGGTCTGGATTCACGGACGGCTGTCATGGTGTGACAGGTTTGATGATAATTGTCGCAAATGGTCAGGTGGAACTTTTGAACTGGTTGATTGATAATGGACCGCTCACGCAGCAGGCTGTAGAGCACGAAGACAACATGGGGCTCGCCGCCGAAGACTACGCAGGCAGCTGCGTCAGCGAAGTGAAGAGAGGCATCATGAAGTCCTGGTTGGCCGAAACAAGAAGAGGACTCAAGATTGACAAGTCTTTGGAAATTTCATGCAGCACGGAAGATTTGTTCTTGGGCAAAGACGAAAGCTCGCCAACGCAACATAGCATGACAAGCCCTGAAGGCCTTGTTGATTAGGATTGAATCCGAGATACCTTACATGTCAGATCTTCTTAATAAGACTTTGCAAGCAAGATCATAATGCATGGGTCAGTGGATCGTTACGCGCGCTGAAAACTCTCCCGACGGCAGTGGTTGTGAAAACTTGCTGCAGTAAGTTACTGAGGTGATCGCAGTACTGCCTGCAGTCAAGTAACGTACCACCGAAGTTAGTCGGCTGAGTCCACCAGAAGTGCTGAGTACATATGACCATCACTGGTCAGTTTTATTCAATCTTGACATGTCGATTGTTGGACCCAAAAGCGTGGACCACTCACCCCCCAAGTGGGTAGACTCATAGTCAGGTTACGGGATTCAGCTACTTCACCGCGATGTTCAGAATGCCACACTCAAGTCTTGAAAAGAATACGTCCTTCAAAGCTCTTGTCACTTGTAGTTAATTGTATGAGTGTCTCTAATGATGTGATGGACGTTCGGTGGTGCGTAGGTTGTAAGTTTCTAATGCGTTCGTAGACTCCTACGTCTTGACGTCACCGACATCGGCCGGAATGTAGGTGCTCCACCCCGCCGAAGGCGCCGTGCATCTGTCGTTATCATGGCTCCGCAACTCTCCGTGTTTTGATTGGCTTCTAGGGAAAGGAGTCCCGTTCTGCCGATAACGCCCTGCTTCAGATAAGAGCACCAGGGACCCCTCAGACCCATAGAATAGTTGTCCCCTTGTGTCTCGGGCATTGTCAGCATCCAATCTTTTTGACTTCCGGTCTGATCTTGAGGCCTCTACGCGTGAAAGACCTCCCGCGATGTCGGGTAAGACTTCTGCAGAAAATGACGCCGCAACGGAGGCATCCGGCCGTCTTGCCGGCGGACGTCCTATCACAAGACAGCGCAGGGGCTGCTTGACTTGTCGTCGAAGGTAAGTCAGTCTACGCATACGTCGTTGTCGCTTCGGTGCGGTGCTGAAAACCTGAAGAAAGAAGAAATGCCACGAGCAGTACCCAGTCTGTAGTCATTGTCATCGTTTAAATTTGGTTTGTCGATGGGAAGGGCCTCGCGAGATGAGTGTTGGCACGGAATCCTTCAAACCGGCATTGGCTTCCAGCAGTGTCAACTCCAGCTTAAGAAGTGGCCCACATTTTGTCGATATCAACCAACTGCAAGTTCACCCGCTGCCCACGTATGATTCAGGCCCCTGTGGCCGGGCAGGAGAGAAAGATATGATGAGCAGCCGACGAATGATGCTCCGGTATTACACAGCCACGTTGGTTTTCATGTTGACAAACAATTTGCATAATAACTGTTTTCTATCAGGTAGGTATGTTTGATGGTGCAATACGGGAGGTTGACGTTAATGTTTGACAGTCTTGCTTCCAATGGCCTTTGAATGCCCCGCGTTGATGTACGCCTTGGCTGCTAGCTCATCAGCTCACCTGGCACTCCAAGACGACCGCTTCAAAGTTAGGGCCTTGCAGCATCGCGGAAATGCGATGGCTGAACTTAAAGTCTCCATGGCGAAAGGCTCACTCACGCGCGAAATGAGGCTTGCTACAACATTGGTCCTCTGTTCAATGGAGTCCATCTCTTCCGGCGTAGATGACTGGATACATCATCTCTCTGGCGCCGCTGCATGCCTCAATGAATGCAGTGATATGAAAAATACCCCGTCAATAGATGGTCAGGCCTTCATCGCGGGTGACATAAAGGCATTGTCCCAAAGCTACGAGGGCCGATGGCTTCTGCGCAACTTTGCATACCACGACATCATCATGAGCGTATCGCTCAACTGCAAGCCCCATATTGCCGGCGACTTTTGGCTCTCGCCAGAAGACTGTGATATTGCGGACCCGTACTTTGGGCATGCCGCAGAAATCATCCATTTAATCGGAGAAACGAGCCACTTGAGTCAGGATTTCTCGATAGCTTCACAGGAAGCCACACTTTCAAGCAATACACTATCAGGGATCTCCGAAAAATTGTCTCCGATGGCAGACCTATGCCATAGAGCTAGGTGCTTAGAGACCAAGCTTCAAAACTGGAATTGTCCCTCTCGGTCACAGGATGCATCCTTGATTATCTTAGCGGATGCTTATCGACATGCTGCTCTCATATACTTGTATCGTGTTCTCCGGAAACACGTTAACTCTCATTCAGAGTCGCTTGAATCGAGGCTGTCACTATCTGTGACCGCCATTTGCGATTTCTCCAGAGCCATACCCAAAGGTTGCTACGCAGAGACATCCATGATATTTCCTTTATTCATGGCTGGTGGTGAAGCAATTTCACAGGCGGAAATCGCCACAGTTCGGGAAGGCTTTTTCTCGCTTAACCACAGCCGGCGATTTCGCAACGTGGACGCCTGCGTTTCAGTTCTCGAAGAGGTTTGGAAGCACCCCAAAGAAAGGTCTGGATGTTTCAAGACAGACTGGACGGATGTTACAAGAACACGAGGTTGGAAACTTGCCCTTTTCTGAAGGCATGTGTAGTTTGGCATCTCAGTTTGCTAGACGCGCGTCATTCTCTTTCGTTGTACGTCCAGCTCCATATAATATGCTTCAAACCTCCGTTAAGAACTTGCAATGAATCAGGTGAACCAATGGCATGCATGATCAAACATGGCAGCGGTGAAGAATCTTACTAAAGAAGTCACAGGCGCGACGCACGAGCAGCATTCGAGAGTGCCTCTAGAACCTCAGAAGCTGCTCGCTCACCGCTCCTCACCGCACCCTCCATATATCCCTTCCACTCTCCCGCAGTCTCCGTACCAGCAAAATGCAGGTTTCCACTTGGCTTCCTAAAAGAATCGCCCCCAAGTGTATCAAGGACGCCAGGCGCAAGAGACGTACACGGGCAGCCCCATCCGGACCACTCGTCGTTGACCCACTCATAGGCCGACATGCCCACAAACTGGGTGTGAATACCCTCGAACCCAAAAAGCTGCTCTAACTGATCCAGCAACCTCTTCTCCCTGTCAACCTGTCCAAGTGTAGACCAGGCTCTACCAGCATCACCGGCAAGGAAACATGTGAGCACATGTTTGCCGTCGATGGGAATGCTGGTATCGCGAATGACACTTGCAGGCCCCACGAATGATTGTGCGAGGCCACAGAAACCCCTTTCAACCCAAAAAGGCACTTTGAACTCCATCATTGCTTTCGTATAGTAGCCATAGACCAGCGAATCGATCCAAGCCTGCTTGGAAAGCGGCAAGGGTGGTTCGAATGAGATGGTCTTGAGAGCTGGACCCGGAATAGTTGTGATCACTTTCCGGGCTGTCAACACCCCTTTCTCTGTCTGAACCTTCACTCCCTGCTGACCATCCGAGATCACGGCACGGACGGCTTGATTGAGGCGCACTACTCCGTCGGGAAGAGAGGAAGCCAGGCCCTTGGCAAAATGCTGTGTGCCTTGGCGGACGCGGAGATGCTGGCCACCGCCCTTGCGATCGGAGCGCATCTGCAAAAGTCCACCACCAGATTTGCAGTAGTTTAGAAAGAAAAGTGCCGAGATATCGGTCGCCTCCTGACCGAGCATTGCGCGAGTCCATACGTTGGCCGTCGCAATGGCGGTCTCACTGGCGCCCCGAGAGCGCAAATATGCGTCAAAGGTCAGACTATCCAAGCCAGCGTTCTTTGGCTTCCAGGTGTCCACGGCTTGACAGTCGGCTTCCACCATGTCGCGAACGGAGCCGAGATGTTGACGAGTAACCTCGTCAAACTGCTGACCATCAGTATCGTGCCTCGAAGATGTGATTGGGATTTAAGCGAGCAGAGATCTTACCATGGGAAGTTCCCCATATGGGAACGACGAGCAAATTCCGTCAAAGTTCTGCATAACCACGTTGCCGTTGGTGTTCTGCTCAATCAACTCGGCCCCATATTGCTTCGCCAACGCATACATTCTATGTTGGTTGGTGTCGTTGATCCATGCAGCCCCGAGATCAACGACTCCGGGCAGGTTCTCCTTTAGAGGCTGACTCCAAGTCTTTCCACCAACCCGGTCTCTTGCCTCAAGGACGACGCATGAGAGGCCACCGCGTGTAATATCGCGGGCAGCGCTTAGACCAGCGAGCCCGGCGCCGATGACAACGACGTCGACTGACTCGGATGATTCCGTCAGCGACGCTTTGTTCAAAGGCACTGAGGGCTCGGGGACTGCAATCACAGCGTCAATCTCAAACTTCCATGTCGGCATTGCCAGCTTGGGCACCGGCACCAGAGTCATTGCTGGCCGATGGCCGGCGAGGAAACGCTGGATGTGGCGAACATGTTTGCGTTTAGTGCTATCGTAGTCAACGATGTACAAGGTGAGCTTGGCAATGTCTTTGATAGATGCACCAGCAACGAGGATGATCTTGCGCAAGTTGAGAAGCGCGAGGTGGATCTGGGACTCGTAGTCGTCGGGGACTTGTCCATCTATGGTCGAGCCGGGCTGGCCGGCCACGTGAACAAGCTTCGATGATGAAGTCACAGTCGCTGGTGCAAAGTATGCCGATGACGTGTTGTTGAGGTCAAGCGTGCGAATAGAGGGAGCCATGATGACTTGGGTGAAGGAGAGCAGCGTGTGTTGTCACCACACACGTCGTATGAGTTATGAAGACTTATGTTACCAAACTTAAGTCTCATGTCAGATGGCGTCCGAGCCGACTTATGTACTTTCCCGGCTATCATCGACTTCGCCGTCCTGTTCAAATTTCGGCTCGCAGTTTCGGTCTCTAAGCGTCGTCGCTCGGCTTGCGGCCGCCGGACAACCTTATCTTCTTACCCCACTTCAGCAAGTGAGATCATCTCTTTTCAGTACCGCTCAAGACTTGATACCGGCCATCCCCGCTTTAGGCAGACCCAACAGCTGGAATCCCACTGGCTGCGCCCACCTCTGGCATGTCACTTTTGGCGCCGGTGAAGTGGGGCGGCGCATCTGCACGGCGCTCCCGGCGGGGTGGGGCCTGCTGCATGAGATGTCCTCCGGTTTGTCCCCGATCTTGACGGTGCCGGCGATAAGCAAGTCGGCCGATTTCGGAGCCGTCATATCCGTCCGGGCACGTCCGCAGTGTTGTTCCGGACTGGATCCATTCATAAGAGACAACATGCGATGACCGTTTTGCGCAAGCGCTTCGTCTCGACGCCATGAGGCAAAGTACCATCTCATTCCCTCCCCACGCGAACTTGACAAGACGCCATGCCTTTCAAGCCACAGCTCAAAGACGAGTCGTTGCTCGTTGAGAAGAACTTCATCGATGGCCATTGGGTGGATTCTGTGTCTGGGAAAACGTTCAATGTCACGGGTGAGCTCATGCATGCGCTCTCCCCTACTCCTCCGGGTCTCTGCAGAGTCCCGGCTACCCACCCACTCACAGTGTTCTTCGGCAGCTGACAAGAGACCAGATCCTGCGACGGGCGAACTGATCGGATCATGCCCCGAGTCCATTCCTGAGGATGCCGAGCGCGCCATTCATTCGGCAGCTACTGCGCTGTCGGCTTGGAGATCCCGATCCGGTCGAGATCGATCTCGTATACTTCGTCGATGGTATGAGCTGATCATGGAGAACAAGAATGATTTGGCTACCTTGATCACCTGGGAGAACGGCAAAGCGAAGACAGATGCGGCTGGTGAGGTTGTCTTCGCTGCCAGCTTCCTGGAATGGTTCGCCGAGGAGGCAGCACGGATCTACGGAGATGTGATACCCCATAGCAACCCAAACATGAGAGTATCTGTGTTGAAAGAGCCAGTCGGCGTTTGTGGTCTCATTACTCCGTAAGTCCTTCCACTAGCACGACATATCGACGGGATTGTGCTGATCCAGCGATAAACCAGCTGGAACTTTCCTGCTGCGATGGTCACGAGGAAGCTAGCACCCGCCTTGGCTGCCGGCTGCACTGTCGTAGTGAAGACTGCTGGCGAGACCCCCTTCACTGCCAATGCTGTCATGCAACTTGGTCAACGGGCGGGTGTGCCAAAAGGCGTGGTCAACATCATTTCGGCCCTCGAAAATACTCCTGGGGTTGGGGCGACATTGTGTCAATCTGAGATCGTCCGCAAAATCTCCTTCACGGGATCAACGCGTGTCGGAAAGCTTCTGATGCAACAGTGCAGTCCGACTTTGAAGAAGATGAGCCTAGAGCTGGGTGGGAATGCCCCTTTTCTGGTATATGACGATGCAGACGTCGATCTTGCAGCAGCCGGCGTCATTGCAAGCAAGTTCAAGTCGTCAGGACAAACGTGCGTCTGCGCAAACCGAATATTTGTGCAAAAGGGTGTGTACACGGCGTTTGTTTCCAAGTTGAAAGAAGAAATCAGCAAGTTCAAAGTTGGGCATGGCTTCGACGACGAGGTCACTCATGGACCTCTTGTCAGTGCCGAAGCTGCTCAGAGAGTTGCGGGTCTCGTTCGCGATGCGGTTCAGGGGGGCGGCCGTGTCGAAGTAGGAGGGAAGTCACGGCCGGATCTTGGTAGGTTTCTCGGCAGCGATCCCAATACCAAGAACGGATACTCACTTCGCTCAACAGGACCAAATTTCTTCGAGCCCACCGTCATAACGAATCTCAAACCGAACATGAGGATTTTGGAGGAGGAAATCTTCGGCCCGGTGGCTCTTATTCTTTCTTTTGAGACGGAGGAAGAGGTGGTTGATGCTGCCAACCGGTGCGACGTGGGCCTCGCATCTTACATCTTCACCAACGACCTCAACCGTGCGACGCGGGTGTCCGAATTGCTGCAGTTTGGAATGGTGGCCTTGAACACTGGGGTCATTTCCGATGCAGCCGCCCCGTAGGCGTCTCCGATGCCGATTTCATTTTGACTTTTGGCTGACTCGGGATTAGGTTCGGGGGTATTAAGTACTCTGGGATGGGGCGAGAAGGGAGCAGGTACGGCATTGAGGACTATCTGACGACGAAAACTCTGGTGACGGGCAATGTGCGGGTGGCCCATAGATCGCATTTGTAGAGAAAGAGAGATGGAGTTGGAATACAAGCGTTGGTTTGCCTTGAGCTGATGGTTCTTGAGAGCTTGGTGAGAGAAAGTATTGGCTGACGCAGCGGACACTCACTGAAGGGGGCGTGGGACGGAGCAGAGGGTCCGCCAGAGATTTTGGTGGTTATGTCAGCAAGGGACGGACGGCTTAGATAATGTCCGCCCACGTGACGGAGCACTGAACCCACCGTCCGGTCCTTCCGACGTTCGACCGGGCAGCCCATGCCGCAGATTTTCCTCAGGCGGCCGTGTTGGGAATAGCGTCAGGGGGCCCGTTGCCAAATTCGAAGATGCCTCACTTGAATCAGCCCGAATCAGCTGGCATCACCCCCGTCCATCACGAACGCGAAACCGCAGGGCGTCGTCCCATGTCGAGAACCCGGCGCTCATCATTGCTTAATACGGCCGACCCGAAGAACAAGTTGGGGAAAATAGATGAGACCAACCTTATGAGAATAGATGAGACCAAGGACACGGCCCATCGTCTGAACTTTTTTTTTCTCCTTGAACAGTCGACAGCCGCTGCCGCCGTCGCCGTTGCCGCCGTCCAGGACCAGCCTACCTATCAATTCCCGCCAGGCGTTGCGCGCTGCAATGCAAACATGATCCCACGAGGAATGGGGGCGCGTCTGGGCGTGCAACCACTGACTAGAGACTGAGGTGCCGCCCCCTCCCTCCCCCCAATGCAATGGCCCAGCCATCTGCAAGACAAGACGCAAGACAACTGGCATCCAGACTTGAGTGGCCGTGCAGACACGAAGAGGGATACAGTAGAGACCGTCTTGGGACGGCCGCATCGCAATGACCCCGCCAACAAATCGCGCCGGCGCTGGCCGGCGAGTGGTGAGCAGACAACACCTCCTCAGAATGCGACGCGACAGGGTTGCTGAGTCCGTGGGCTGGGCAGAACCAAAACTCGGTGATTTTTCTTCTTACAAGGTCCATCCATCCCCATCGTTTCGCCCAAACCCCCAAAGGGGGACTTTTCTACCGATTTCACCGAATCGAGACGGCGAGAATGCAAAGGATTTCAAGGTTGGTTCGTAGGGTGATCAGGCCCGTCATTTATTGGCTACGCGGGCGGCTAAAGCCTTCGGCCACCACCTCCTGGATCCAATCAATGACCATCCCAATTTCCAGTGGCTGCGAATGATGAGAAAATAACCTTATGCACCCTTCAGGGATCATGCATGAGTCCAGCGCGACCGACCAACAGGACTGCCCTACCTGGCCTTGTTATCTTGACTTTTACCCGTGCGAAGACACTCGTCTCGCCCTACCTTGCCCTCATCCTGTCGCCATGCCGGACGAACGTGGCATAAAGGGGCCACCGGCTCGTCCAAAGTTGCATTAATGTTCCCAACAGTCCCCGCTGCGGCTGTCCTCCACGAATCCTCACTTATCTAGCCCGGACTCCCCTTCGTTTTTTCTGTCTTCTAGCCTCTAGAACACGTTTCTTGTTCCACGCCGTCGTTGATCTCACACTTTCACTTCTCCCCGTTACCAACCAAACAAACCAAGGCGCCATGTTGCCCACTCTGAACCCCACAGCGCCGGCCTTCAGCCCTCCTCTGTCGATCCCCCAGCTCGCCTCCCCTTTCATCTCCACATCCGGTGCCGCCTCCGATCCTGACCCCGACTTGCTCGGCCTTGACCTCGATCTGGACCTAGACTCCGAGCTCGATGGGCCTCTCTCTCCATCATCCGAGGCCGGTAGAGTAGCTTCCGCACTCATCGGCGAGTCTCTCTTCAAGGCCGTGTTTGATGCCCCGACATCCCCGTATTCACCAGCCGTCGACGCCGACGAGGACGATTACTTCACCCAACTCCCTTCATCTCCGCAAACCACATCATCAACCCCAAGTTCCGGCCGGGACATCTGGAGCCCGACCTCGGCTTTCCGCTCGACTTCTGAGGTTAACTCCCCTTTCTCGTCAGTTGCGTCGCTTGCCGACAAGGAGACATGGTGCGGGGCCGAGCTTCCAAGTCCAGCGACAGAGGTGGAGATGGCATGGGGTGAGGACTGGACTCACGACGACGACATGTATCTTGGCCAAGGCGACAGCCCGGAGCCCTTCAGCGCAATGTCCGCGCTAGCCGATGCATCTTCGAAGGTCGCACCCGCGGCAATGGCGCCTGGAGTCATGCTTTCTCCCATCCAAATTCGACAGCTCCAACAACTACAGCAGCTCCAGCAGCTCCAGCAGATCCAGCAGATCCAGCAGCTTCAGCAGCAGCAATTGTGGCAGCAACAGATGCAATACCAAGTCTCGATGATGACTCCCGTTCTTCAGGCTCAGGCTCAGGCTCAGGCTCAGGCTCAATCTCAATGCGTCATCCTACCGTCTATGCAGTTCATCAATGTTCCTTCGGCACCGAGCACTCCAAGCCCACCGAGAGTTGGGCTCGCTCCTCTCTGGCCTCTTCTCTCTGCGCTGCATCGCAACCTGGCGCGTAGCAGGCCCGATCTCTATGGTGCCACCTACCTTGGACCTATGTCTTGAATCGGTGAGCGGTCGTCGAGGAGACGGTGGAATCTCTGAAGCGAACACACCAAGGTCACCAGTCCGGAGCATTACGGTCGCCGAGCTCATGCGCCGCGTTGAAATGAGGGCGCTGCAGGCATTGAGGCCACTAGTCAACATTTGCTACCACAGGAAACCCTAAGATGCAGTTGCTCATCAAGTTGGACCAGGGCTGGTCAACATGTGCTTGAGCAGTACGTGTCAGTCACGCGTAAAACTTGGACAGGAGGCAGGCCAATGGATCGAAGGCATCAGTACCGTCCCGGGAACATAGGATCTACCCAGCAGCCAGGAGGGTATGTAGCTTGATGCACACCAATGGACGACCGATGGAGAGCTGGAAGCGCATAAGTAGCCCAAGAGGCTGGAAGAGACTGCGCCTGGCCGCATGTATAGACGCTGCTATTCTTCATGATTGACTGTGGTGGACAACGGGACATCGTCACCAGCCATGAGGTCGGGAAGGGTGATGATGGCTCGCCGGGCAAGCCCCACGGTCAAACATGTGCCTTTTTGATAGGCTAGTACTACTTTTTAGTGACACATAATCAACTTCTTTTCGACCAGCATGTCGTCTGATCTCGTGCAGAGCCTCATTAAAGACCGCTGTTCTATCTGGTGAGCGTAACCCACCGAGGAAGCAACCGATGGCACCGGTTTTGGTCGCACCTTCCTTCCAGGCTTTATCTGAATATCAACCGAGCCGCCTGTCGCAATTCGTCCGCAAAAAATGGAAGTAGGTAAGCCAGGTAGGCACCTACCTGCTTTTCTTTCCTAACCTTCCTAGCCTTCCTAACTACCTAACCTTCCTAACTACCTACCTAAATAAGGTAGGTAGTGGGAAGTCTCAGACGTCCCTTTTCACCTTTCAACCTTCCTCCTCCACAACCCACCCGTTGATCCATCAGCTTCACCTCCATCGTCTCAATCGCAATGAGACCTCGCAAGATCTTCGCCCCGGTTGCCCATAAGGTGTGCTAAAATTGATTGCCAGAAGATTTCCGGTTATTTGACAATATCGGCTAATGCTGCCAGCAGGCCACAGTCGAGGCGACCACAGCCCATGGGAACGAGATGACCGACAATTCAGCGATGACCGACCCACAAGCACAGCCTGCTTCAGACCATGACACTAAGTCACGAGGTAACCATCACCACTTGCATTCTCCAGCAACCACTGTCGACGATGACACAACCTACTGACGCCATAAATCTTACAGGCTCTGCCCACCACGATCATCCCAGCGCAGAGGGAAGCACAAATGTCGACCCAGCACGCACCCGTTCCGAGGAAACCGATGACTTGACTGGAAGTACCGAGGCTTTCTTACGTTCCACTTCCGCAACTCCGCGCGACAGAAACTGTTCGGAGACTTCGCAAGAAGCATCTCCAGGCAGACGCATTCCCGGCCGCATCGGCCTCAATGCTGCGTTGGAGTCGCTTTTGGAAGACCAAGACCGCAGTGGTACCATGCTGGGAGATAGCATCAGGCAAGCGGCTGAGACTCTCAAGTCTGTCCTGAATGATGCTCTTCTGGACGATTGGCTTCTTGCGTTCGGCTGGGGTTTCGGTCGACGTATGGGACGCCGTGAGGAGACCAAGACCGCCGTCGAAAGTCAGATAAAGGACCTTAGGGCTGAAATGGACAAGGCCTGGTCGAGCATCGAAGAGGGCCGTGCATGTGGTAGAGGCTTCGATGCTATTGAGTGTGATCTCAAGCGCCTGGTAAAGGCGAGAGAGGATATCGATGAGGCTGTTCAAGACGCCGAAAAGGATTTCAAATTTGGCAGCTCAGTTTTCGCTGAGAATATTCAATCGACGCGCAGAAATTTGGCACGGGCCTAGATAGATAGTACATGGGCAGTCGGGTTTGTTGGCGGACGCATGTCAAGCATGTGCGGGCTGCAGGACAGGAGACGTCGTTGAGAAGACCGCGTGGACATGCGTATGAGAATGGAACACAATCTCTTTATCGAGGTCGGTTTCTCGATGTACGTTTAGAGAAGTCCTTGCGTTTGCGATGATGTCGTCTTCAATTCCAAAATAAACTCCATGGCAATGGTACTGTTCAACGCGCTTCTCGTCACTTTTCCTGTCTGTCTACCTGTATCCATGATGCACCCCTAATGGTCTTGCTAACTGACTCGATTTTCGGTCACGCCCTGATTATTAATATTGTCTCGTTGCCCCCATTTTTGGTGATGCAAGCTTTGCAGCTGGAACTGATCACTGAAGCTAAACGCTCGTGAGATAAGTAGTGCCTGATAACCCACATTGCTTCAGCAAGATGAGAGTTTGGAGTCGCACTCAGGAATGATGCCAGGACCTGGGCAATTTGTCGGAAGGCAGGGCTCCTTCACCCACTACCAAGGGCGGCTGAGGCCCAAGCAGACTTCACATAATGTACATAACTGAATAGATGAGTTTTCTGTAGGAAGAAACCCACATGACCTTTATGCGAGAATAAGCAGATCTCCGCTCACGCAGCTCGGAGAGCAGCGACGAGACATGGTCACTTCCTGTACGAGACATGTACGGGCGACCAATCTCCCAGATGCGTAGGTGAGTGGTGACACAGTTGAATTTAGGCCCGCTTCACCATTCTCATCTTTTGCTTGAATGTCGCTTGATGTCACTTATTAATGTGGCAGTCTCCGAATTGGAGGCTTCACGACATGATCTAGCATATGATAGTACCCTCTTCCTATTTGGGAAAAGATCGGTCTTGATTTAATTTCGACTTCTTTGGAGAATTGTTTGTAATATAAGACCTCTCAACCAATGTCGCTCGATATTTTCGCGAAGAGTTGATCTAAAAGCTGACGCATGGAACTTCTCGTGCTCGGTTTCTCGTGCTCGGGTCATGGCACCTAGCGAGCGGTGTGTCATGGACCTACTCGCGACGACGGTCGAAGAACATAAGCACGAAAGGGCGCAGTACATCTTGGCAAGACCTCTCAAGCAAGGAAAATTCAACGGAGACCGTAATACCTCCAGGCCGTCTGGAAGGATTACCAATGTGGATGTTGTGGGTGGTCTACTCGATCGGTGCAATGTCGGTCTTCTTACGGTTCTCAAAGTCCGGAGTCATGTGGAGCCCGCTCATACTACCGAGCGCCGACAAGTGCTGACGTCGACAACAAATCCATTATCGTCAGGGAGAGGGGGAATAGACAGAAAACGTGTGATTTATAGAAATCGCCGTTCGTCTGAAGCTCTTGTTATTTAAGACTGAAGGGATGTATGAAATTGTCTAATTTAATTTCCCACAGTTCCGCGCTGTAACTCTCAAGATGACGTTCACTTTTACTCCCCTGCTTGCTATCACATTGGCAGTCTATACACTGACCAAGCTTTACAAGGTTTGCGTCGGATGGTCCCAAACTTGGGACTTTTTGTCTGACATTTTTCAGATCTTAACCAACCCCTTAAATGCAATACCCGGCCCTTGGTACGCGAAATTCACCGGCCTGCCTGGCACTATCGCGACCCTCAAGCGGCGGCAAGTTCAGTATTATCATCGTTTACACCAACAATATGGCCCTTTTGTACGCGTGTCACCAGGCCAGGTCTTTGTATCAGACGTAAAAGCCTTCAAGACCATCCATAAGATTGGTAGCCAGTTCACCAAGGCTGAATACTACCACTACTTCGGACCTACCGAGGCCGGCAGCCCCCCGTATGGCTTGTTCCAAATGACCGATCAGCATGCCCACTCCCAGAGACGCAAGCTCCTGGGTAGAGGCTTCACGTCGTCTTCACTTCGCGCAGACTGGGAAGACATGGTGCGTGAGAAGGTGACGATGGCCCTCGAGGGCATGGCCATTGACGCAAAGATTGCCGGCGGCGAAATGGACATGCGCAAGTGGTGGATTCTCATGGCCTGCGATGTAGTTTCGAAGCTCATGTTTGGAGAGTCTTTTGACGCTTTGAAGGCTGGCAAGGTACGTGATTTGCCCTTCTCTTGAGCGGTTTCAGCCTGACAGCCTAACCCGTGTGCAGGAAGACCCATGGTTCGAGGAGGTCAACTTCGCCAACACCGCAGCCTTCACCGCATTGTCATTTCCATGGCTTTACGAAATCGCCAAGCGCCTTCCTTTCATCGGAGGTCTGAGAATGTTCAAATCCTACAAGGTGCTACTCGACAAGGGCCGAGTCGCCATCAAAAACAGCATGCAAGCAACGGTGTTACAAGCTTCCAATCTCTTCTCTAAGGTCCTCGTCCAAGCAGAGAAGGACGAAGGCTCACTCACAGATATGGACATCTGCGTTGAAGCTGCGTCCTTCATGATCGCGGGTACCGATACCACCTCTACTACGTTGACATACGGTATCTGGGCTGTGTTGTTGCGCCCGGAGTTGCAGACTGCTTTGGAGAATGAAGTCCTGGGGCTTAATAACGATTTCACTGATGCGGAGCTGGAGAGGCTGCCCGTCCTCCACGCCGTGAAAGAAGAGACTTTGCGACTCCATGGCGCTGCGCCGACGCCACTTCCGCGCATCGTTCCTACTGGAGGCGTCCAGCTTGGCGGCTACCATCTCCCCGCCGGCACCGACGTTGTAACCCAATCGTGGACTTTGCATCGAGACCCGGAGAACTTTAGCGACCCAGAAAGGTACGTTTTGGTTTCCCAGGCATGACCTTAATCGTTAACATGATTCCAGCTTTGACTACTCGCGATGGTTACCTGGCGGGGAGAGCATCAACTCGGAGACCGCCAAGGCCGCGTTCACGCCGTTTGGAGCAGGGTCTCGAGTGTGCATTGGTAAGCACTTGGCAGAAATGGAACTTCGCTATGGAATCACCATGTTCTTCCGCAAGTTCCAAGGCGCCAGGCTTTCGCCGGCGACAACGCCCGAGAGTATGGAGATGGATAACTTGGTCTTGATTGAGCCGCGGGGCAAGACGTGCAAGGTTATCCTGTCGCGTATTTAAGCCGTAGTCCGTATGCGAAGCATGGTAACAGAAGCCCTTTACGACGAATACGACGAAGTAGAGATCGCAATTTGCATCTCCCCAATTTTGTGTTTATGCAGGCCAAATCCTCAAGTGGCACATGCGGCTAGACAGGCTGGGCTGATTGATAGATGTATTTGCACGAGTGCAACATATAAAATCTTTGATCTGAAGACTGAAATCCCCGGTGATTGTCTGCATGTCTCGCGTCTTGCCGCAGAGCCGAAGATCGAGGTGTGTACACCATCGCGGGGTCTGTACGACATCATTCGCCCCATCAAGTTCGTGCATCTCGCCAAGTAGCCGCCACCTCTTCACACGGCCCATCGAAATCTTCCCAGTCAAGTTTACTCCATTTGTCGGGGTTCTCAGAGGCCTGGACGAAGTGATTGATTGCCAGGACGGCCTGCGAAGCCCATCTCTCAGGGCTCACGCGACCTACACCCGTCGCCAGCGGAGTCATGAGCACGCTGCGGATCTCCTCGCCCTCTGCGGCCTTGCCTGCTCGGACGTCGCGGTTGTGGTTGTCAACGGCGCAAAGCAAGCTCCACACACATTCGTAGACGATCTCCCGATCCCAGTTGACGTTCGTGGGAATTCGCATCGTGGGGCAGAGCGCGACGCGACGAGTGCCCCAGACGTTGCGAGAGCGGGCGTGAAAGTCGTCGGGGATGCGAACCAGCGTGCATGTGCCAGGGGGCGCGAATCCGCGCCATTGTTCGTAGAGGCGTCGTTGGGCGACGTGCGTGAGGGCGAGGTAGTCGTCGCGAGGCGACAAGGCGCGAGAGATGGCATCATCGAATGCGCCGTCAAGGCGGCCGTATGAATTGGCGGGGGACACGATGGTATCAAATTGGACGTCTTCTGGTAGATAGACGAGAGGGCACTCGTGGATTTGGACAGAAACCGACTCATGCAGCTCCCAAATTGTGCGTGCCTTGGCGAATGCGTCGGCAAACTGCTTTTCCATGCAGAGAAGCTGGATCTGAGGGACGTGGGACGTCTTGGCAGCCGCCATCGTGATATGAGTGGATTGAGAAGAGTTGAAGTGGAAGTGCAGTCAATCACAGTAGCTCCTTGACTGGCTCTTGGTCAATGTTTGCTGCCAAGATTGTCACAGACTGGCCATTTCGGACGGCTGCCTGATTGATGGACACACACCGTGGCTGCCAATGGCTCCCATTGTCAGCACAGGTGGGTGGAACAGCAGACAAAACGTAAGGTAGGCAGCAAGCGCACCTAACCGAATTTATCTACTAGCACGCAAGCAAGACGTCTTAAGATGGAGGAGAACATGTCTTCTGACAATCAAAGGAAGAAAGAAGCAAAAAACTGATGATGGAGGGAAGGATGGGTGGTTGCGGAAACGCAAAAGTGTTCCGAAACCGAGAATCGAACTCGGGGCTATGCCTAACCTCTCATCATGCTTGAGAGGGCATCATGTTGGCCACTACACCATATCGGATGTGGATACTGGATGTCTGGGTAGTGCAACCCAAGACCCGCGGCGTGGACGGTCGGCCGACTACGAACATTTCTCAGCACGATGATCGCATCACGTCCGAGTATCAGGGGAATAATGCTAACTGAAGGTTGTTCGTAAGACAATGATTCCTACCCGATTGCGAGTGAAAAGGCTTCAGAGGCACGACAGAAGAACCCGTGGGTTACCCAGAAGGTCGGAGTTATGTCGGCAGGGCGCACGAGTAAGGCGTGAAGTATACGGGACCAAAAAGCTGATGACAAGTCTTTCATAGAGCAGTAATGAGTCCTTCGGGGACATTTTCTTATCTTAATGGTGCGGAAGGGATGCCGATAGAGTGGCCTGCCGAGTTATTTCAATCCAACAACTTGGCTTCCGCTCTGTGGCCATCAACAGGAAGCCATCCCAAAGTTAGCGAAATTGCCGAAGCTTTGCCGCCAAGGTCATTACTAATCTATGGCGGCTCCCGCCGGGATGAACGGCTTTTTGAATTTGATGCCGCCTCACATGTTCATCCCATCCAGTGTATCGAGCAACCTGTCGCAATGGCTCACCATCCGTCATTCACCCTTGCTGGCCTCTGTAAGCCATGTTCTCCCCAATTGCCATCGATGAATGAGATTAACATGGTGTTTAGTGGCCGTTGGCGGCACCGCCGGCTTTCTGAAGACGCAGTCCAAGCCGTCGCTCATCGCCGGCCTCGGCCTCGGAGCCGCCTACGCGTACTCTGGTAAGTCGCGGAGTGCTTCCTGTCACCATTGGCGAGCAAGAACTTACGCTCAGCCAGGTTACCTCCTCAAGGAGAACAAGGACTACGGCGCGGAACTAGCTCTGGGAAACAGCATCGTGCTGCTTGGCGCTGGCGCTTCCAGGGCCATTAAGACTGGAGGAAAAGCACCCATACCCCTAGCTCTCACATTTGCTGGCGCAGCGGCGACTTTCTACTACCAGAAGAAGTACCGGGAGTTCAAGTTTGGGGTCTGAATCGCGAGGATTGTTCTGTATGAGTATGTGTAGATGAAGGTTTCCACGAGATGCACATGAAAATCACCCCTTGCAAGTTTTTCATGTCATCCTGTGCATCCGGTTGGCAACAGCATTCATTTAAGCATGGAGCCGAGGTCTCCTGGCCGATCTCTTGCAGCCACAACATCCCTGGTGTAGATGGAGAGGCCGCCCGACGACCTGAGCTGAAGGTCACAGATGGATGTACTGAATCTGCGAAGCTGGTATGTAAGGAGGTGCTTGGTGCACGCGAGGCGCTGTCCACGGAATGTGCAGGAGACTCGCGCACATCAGTTCACGACGACCGATCCGACCATCGACCAATCCAGCGTCGCCCACCGTATCGTTGTTAAACCAGAGAGAGCTTGACGTGGACTCTGTTCTGCTTATTGTCGTGATTGAAGACTGTCGCTCTTCTTGTATTCCATCGTAGGAGCATCGAATTGTTTCGTTGACGGCTCGTCGGCTTCCAAGTCAGCAAATTCGCATATGAGGATTTGGGGGCATTCGGTATTCGGCAATCGGCACGAGTGCACGACGATCACGCCGTCTCGAAGAGGAGCGGAGGTCGGGGTACATCGGGCATCTCGACAAATTCTGCCTTGGTTGCAAAAGGGACGGAGCCGAGAGAAGGTGCGAGGACCGAGGAGTCGAAGGACGCAAGATCAGCAAAGCGGCAATGGGAGGGAGAGAAAGGGACGGGAGCGGGCAAGGCCGACGATGCCTCGGACGATTATCGGCAAAACACAAGAAACCGCCTGGATGACGCTAGTCCTTTTCAGGCTGCCTCACGTGCTGCAGTGTTGGGCCGCGGGCTGTGGGTCCATCGGCGCCGAACGCCCGGGATCATCGGACGGGACCTGGAATGCGCTTTCCAAAAGAGTGCAGTGTGATCAAGACCAGCATGCGTTCCCTTGACCCGGCCATCTTGAGAAAAAATTGGTATGTTGCTTTCAGACTTGACTTGAGATGAACTGGGTGGAAGTTGGCAGCTTCTCTGGCAGGACGCAATATCAGTTGCCAGTTGGACATCAGGCAAAGGAGCCTCTGGGAACGGAAAGAGGTTCCTGGACAGAAGGGTCCTGCTGAAAATGGACTTTGTTTCTACGGCAGAAGGAAAGAACTTGAGCTGTGCCTTCTGTCTTTCTATGGCAAAATTGCCTCCGAGACTACCGGCAGGAATAAGACGGAAGGAAGCCTTCACTCCCGGCGTCAACTGCAGCTACTGCAAGATGCAACTGCTTCGGATCCGGACCCAAGCGGTCCTTCCACTCCCAAATGACAGCTGGAGGCTTCGGGCTTGCACTTTTTTCCAACGTGATGATTTTCAACTTCCGCTGCGCATCCCCTCCTGGAGACCTCGCATCTCAGACCTTTGCCACACACTGTGGGATTACGACCACGAGTTGCGAAAATGAAGTCGGACACGCCTTCAAAGATTCGTGGCAACAAGACTTTGTCGCTTCCAACGCCAGAGACTTTGTCGACATCCACGTCCAAACTGAAAGAACCTTCAATTGGTGACACCAGCGGTTCTCAAGCAGGTATGCCTCGTTCCTAGCCTCTCCAACACGCCTTTCCGCGAACACTGACGATGGTGGTGCCGCACTAGACAGCTCAGACTACTATGCATTCCAAAGAATCTCCAGCCACCGAAGAGTCGATACTCTCGATGGCACTGACGCCTTCGAGATGCTCGTCCAATGGGAAGATAACTCGACAACATGGGAGCCTGAGGAGTGCCTCCATCAAGACGCCAAATCTGCTGTCATTGACTATTGGGCTTCCCAAGGGGGCAGACATCTCTTCATGCAAAACGAAGAGATGTGGCTGGTACACGAGATCATGGACTTCAGGGCATCTCGAGCTGGCGACGATCGATATCTGGTCGAGTGGGTAGGACATCCCACACACACATGGGAGCCGACGAGCCTACTTCCAACCCGTATGATCGACGAATACTGGTCTCGGCGGGAGGAACAGTCTGGGAAGCCGCCGAGAAGGATGAGGCGTGATGCAAGACTGTTACTGCTGAGAGGCAAGTTGGACAGCCAGGCTTCCCAAATCGAACGACAACAGGCAGACGAGGACAGCGACTGGATGCCGAAAGTCCCCCAGTATATCCAAGGTTAACAGACTTATGAGTGACGGTGACGTTACTTTATAATCTGGTTCTTAATTCTTTCAAGACCGATGCGACGCCATGCTTTTGTGCGGGTACGTATTTCCAGATGGAAGATTGACTGCTGGGGAACCGGGGAAGGGAACGCGACTATCGTCGTCGCAGGCATCTTCGAAAGAAATGGAATTTTTACACTCGACAGCATTGACTAATAGGTCGTCACCCCCTGCTTTTGAGGAATAAATACACCACAATTACTTTCTCTCAGATGACCATTCTGGTGGATCACAGGCTACAAGTTCCCCCTCGACGAGATGCGAATGTAACCAGACATGATTGAGGCCATTGTAAATTCTATAATGAAATTGTCTACAAGTCTATGTCTAGAGACCAAATTTGCTAACCAGACATGCCGCTAAATTTTATACCGAGAATCGGCTGATACAAAGCCTCGGGTCACAAACTCCTTTCCCAGATGCCCATCTTCCGACAATGCCACGGTCATTAGTATGGTTTAGAGCCAACGCTGGCTTGGGTCAGCGGAGAAGCTCAAGGCTGTTCGATAGCGGGGACTTACATGTTACCAGCGGCTGAGTAGCGAGCGACCACGTAGGTCTTGCCCGACGCAGACTGCGCGAGGGCCATTCCAACCTTGCTGGTAGTCTTCCAGACGCATTGAGCTACCTGTTGTTAGCAAGGTGCCTTTTATGGCGGTGGGAGATGCTCTTTTAAGGTGTAACTTACTGTAGTGACCATAGTCGGAGAACAGCTTTCCATTGGAGCTAGTCAGGGGAATAACCTGTCCGGTGTAGTATTGCTTTTCGTTGAGCCACCAAGTGGTAGCGGCAGCATACGGAGGGCTGCCGCTGCCATACTGGTAGTACAGGTTCTCGCCCTCATTTCCTCTGTTTGCGTCGTGTTGCAGTACGTCGATGCTGGCAAGGGTCTTGGCGTATTTTTGAGCGTCGTTTGCAAGGCCACTATCCCAGGTCAAAGGTGAACACCCAACAAGCTGCCGGGCCTCATTGTGAAGGTCCACGGCCTTCTGCTGGTCGGCGGTAATGCCAGGGATAGTTGTAGGTGAGGTTATAGATGTGGCAGAGGCCGTTCGGCTGCTGGATGTTCTGCTGATGGTGGAGTTGGCCGATCCCGTTGAGCTTGTCAACTTGACCGTGGTGGTAATGATGGAAGTTGACCGGATGATCGTCGTTTTGTCAAAGATGGCGGGAGTTCCGGCTGCCGGGATAAGACTCTGAACACCAACAACAGGGATTTGGGCTGTGACGCTGCTCGCAAGCAGGGCCGCTGAGAGAGTCGCACTTGTCGAGAAACGCATGGTGAACAGAAGTATCTAACCTCCGGGATTTGAAAGTCGGGTAAATATCGAGAAGAAACCAAAAAAAAAAAAACAAGAAAGTGGTCCCTGCCAGATGCAAAGTTGAAGAATAACCCGTAAAATAACTGGGATGATGGACACAAGGTGTCAAGGGAGAGTGAGTGCCAAAGGTGAGTTGGAGAGCCGAGGAGAATCTCTAGATCCTGGTTGTTCCAGGTGCCATATATATCATTCCATGTTTCCCCAGTGTCCTCCCAATACTCTAGGAGGGGCCGGTACTTTTGCCGTTTTCGGCCCCATCTTATTCGAGACCATTGGCCATTCTTTGATGCTTAAGCCACGACATCAGTTAATTAAACAGTAAGACAGAGTGTCTCGCTTTGGTGCAGCGGGACGGCAGTCAAGCCCCCTCAGCCTCACCCATCTAGCCCTCCAGCTCTTTGTTGAATATGCGAAACACCTTTCGTCGCTTTTGGAAGACCTGAGGGATTTTGTCCCCCAGACATGGCCCAGAACTACGCGGCAAAACCACGCAACTGCAGTGTTTGCAGCCATTTGCGGTCAATATGCTGAAAGCCCAGAGAACTTCAGCGCGCCTCCGTCGGAAGAGTTCAATTACCCCTGATCGCCCAGACATACGCATTCCAGCTGTTCTTATCGCCCGTCAGTGGCTGCAGAGTCAGCGCAGTATCATGTTCGCCAGTTTCGAGAGAGAGATGTCTCTGGTTCCATTGGCACGTAAGGGGCGTGGAAATGAAATCCTGTTTCCCCGTCATTTCCCCCTCTCTTGGCAATAAGCTCTGAACATCAATAACCTTATTTGCCAAGTACGAAGTCGGCGATGATAATTTGTGCAACGCCAGCTCCACCGCGATTCGCCTCTCGTTTTCATCGGCGTCTGCTGTACCCAACTGGCTTAGGAAACCTCTCCGGCTTTAGTGCGACGTCGACGCGTCAAAACTTTGGCAGCCTTATTCACACTTGGCGATCTTCAACAACGTGTTTTCTGCGGACAGATGCCAACGCTAGCCTCTTGTAATTGTTGACAGCTGATGCACGGAGGAATGCACGCCAAGGTCGAAGGATCAGACCATGCCAACCCCATCTCCTCAACGGATGAGAGTGCGTTTCGGGAGCCGCGCCAAGCTAAGCGCCTGGCAACACCGCAAACCCGACCGCCCAAGATGGTCGAATAGGGTTAACTGAAGTTTGGCCGTCGGCACAGCAGTATTTCCCAGTTTGTCATGTCTTCAACCAGTCAGCACCAATGCATGTGCAACGTGCTGTCTACGCTAATGCTCCGCGTCTCAGCTGTGGAACATACATATCCAAACTCTTTCGGCACACGTCATAGATATGATACTGTAGTGCTTCTGACACTCGCGGGGACGAGCTTTTGGCCTTCTAATTGTAAGCCGTGGCCGTTGCTGCGAGCTTTTGATCGACAAACTTCATGATCAAGACATGAGATGTCAAGTCTGTTCACTTTCAGGGTCAAGTACCCAGTGGCGAGCCCTAGCTGCAGCTCCAGGAATATGGATGAACTAAGTTGCACCGGTTCAGGCCTCGCGTTGGGTTCTAAGGCGCGGGACCGTCCGCCTCGCCTTGAGGCCCCATTGGCTAACAGGCCAAATGCTCCTCAGAGCGTACTACAGACGCTAGAAACAGCCTCTGCTGACGCGGCCACAGCCAAAGAAAAGCCTTTTGTCCATTGTGTAACTTCTTTTGACTTTCGCTGAGCATCATGAGCTTTCACTTCGAATGGAGACAATGGCTTCAGAAAGCCTGCGCCTTTCGCCACGTCAGCTCGTGCGAATGTCAATATGCCGGCTGATTGAGTGCGTCTTGCCAGAATTTTCCATATAGAACATTTTAGTCAGTCGCTCTTCTTCACTTCCGGCTTCAGACATCAACTGCTGATCCAATGCCCAGGTGAGGATCCCGTTCGATCATCGATGTAAATCGACGCAGACGTTCGTCAGGTTTGACAGACGACTTCTCATTGCGCGTCGACCAAACCCTTTTTCCAACGGCTTTTCGACTACGAATCAATGTGCGGAAGGGTAAGGACGCCCTCGGCCGTACTGGCCGGCAGTCTCGCCGGTTCTCCTTCCAACTCAGCGGATGCCGAGTCACAAAAGGCACCTGCCGGCATCGTGTCCACACGGGTGCTCCGTCGCGGCATATGCTACGATCAAAGCGTACAATTCGGCTAATTAGGGCGCCAGTCTAGGCTTTCCTACAAAAGGGATTGCCGGGCAAAAGTCATTCAGTTTCCGGCGTAGACACCGGAAGTGGGGGGACGCCAGCCGAGACACACGACCTTGGTTGAAGAGGACCCTGAAATCCGAACCAGCCGTTATCCACCACCGCGACGCATCTGCATTTGATGTACAAACATTCTCACTGAAGAATACTAAGATCGAAAAAGATCTTAAAACCGTGTCAGTCGCTGGCGCGAGACTTCCACGAACCCATCTAGCAGCAGTCAAGATTGAAAATATCAGATTGCATTAGCAGAATGCAGTCAATGGGCAAGCAATGTTCAGCTGAGATGCTGAGGCTCACTGTGATCCCATCGAAACCGGCTAGACTACACTCCCTTCGGCTGCCAGTGGAGCAAGCTGCACCAAGACAATTTTTACCGCTCAACCTCGCCGAGCGCAACTGGTCTAGACTCTGTTCTTTGTTCACCAACGATTCTTGATCTCACTCCGGATGCGGAGACCCCGTCCCGGAACTCAGCCCAAGAATCGTTCCTCGGGCCGGAAAACAAAATGATCTTCCGGCAATCGTCATCGGCGCAATCAAAACAGTTCGAAATCTTAGCACTAGTTTCATCATGAGATTCTTGGCTAACTGAGTTACGTCAGGGCGCATCGTCATGCAACTCGACATGGTGAGTGTTACAAGGTTGCAAAAAATACAGCGATGATCAGTATGAGGCTTGAACTCATGACCTTGGCATTACTGAACATGTTGGATGACATATTAGTACCACGCTCTGACCAACTGAGCTAACCGACCAGGTTGATACCCGCTTGAGTGGATGTGGATGCTCCGGGACTTCCGCTTGAGTCTTGAGACCTGACCTGCTCCCGGGCATCAGACATCGGATGCTCATTGATTTTCTTATGGTTACAGCTGAGTTTGGGAATATTCAAAGGCCGAAACTGCATAACTGCAGAGACTAGTCGGTACTGAACAAGAGGAAAGAGTGAACTTTACCGTAATGACCGCCTGGCTGAGGCTGTCGACTGCTAATGAGAAGGGACTAATGTGCCTTGATTCAAATTAAAGCGGAAAAGCTTTCAATGCCATCTAATCCAGCGGGGCTTGATGTGATGAAACACAGAACTTGTTCAGAAGCACAAACGGAGCAGTTGTGAAGGGATTTCGTCACGTCAGACTTGATTGGGGTACACACAGGCAACGGCTGGGCCCAATATATTGATGCATAATGCTGTAAAAAGATGCTACGTAAATCTGCCTCGTCATCTCATTCAAATTCTCTTTCTGTGATGTTGACCGAAATTGGCCGACTAAATGCGTGCGTGCCGAAAGGCAAAGTCCTATGCCGTGGCTCCAGTACTACTTTTGACGCCGCTGCACGGTCAGTAACATGTATGTCAAAGTCCCGCAACAATATCCAGACCGAGGTCAAAATAGTATTCCTGGCCAAGGTCTCGCCCGGGCATTTCCACGCTCCGCCGCCGAACGGGAACCAATGTGCTCTGAGGCCACTTGTGCTTAGCGTTGCTCTTGAGTCATCTGTTGTCGTCTTCGTATCGGGTTTGGGAGGCAATTGAACAGTCTCTTGGTACTTATCCGCTTTACGTAGAGGCCCGCTGCCGGGGTCATTGGGATAATCCAGAAAACGCTCAGCCCAGAAAGTGTCCACAGGATGCCTTGGGACACCGTCAATGACAGCTCCTTGGTTCCAAAATTTCGTGTCCAGTCCACCAAGCCAGCTTGCTGTCATTGTAACAGTCCCAGCTTGGTGTGAACCGAACCCAGTTTGAGGAGATGTACGGCCTGTAGCGCCAGCAACGTGGAGTCTAAGGGTCTCCCGATAGACTGAGTTAAGGAGGGGAGCTCTCCCTAGAAATGACAGATTCAGGTGCGCTAGATGGCACGTTGAAAGTTCATGACGCATGCGACGCGTGAGCGACTCGTCCAAAAGCGTATGCAGAATCATCCATGCTGCCGCTGGAATTGTGTTTGCGGTTGTTCTATGATTCTCGTGAGCAGATGAGAGAAAGTTGAGGGCAATCGTGTGATACTAACACAAATAGATAGCCGAGAAGAGCTGAAGCAATTCCGTCATCCGAGAATCCGAGCTTTTCGTGTCGATGAACCATTCTTCGGATGTAGCGAGTACCCCAGACTGGCTCATATTCACCCCAGCCGAGAGAGCTTTCGTCTGACGGATCAAGCTTAGCCTTACAGTGAACGCGCCAAGCGTGGAGGTTTTGAAGCATTTTGTCTCTCTTCTGATACTTTGTCGGGAACAGCCATCTTGGAAGTTGGCGCGAGATGACAGGAAACGCGTCGTAGAAATCCCAAAAGTCCTGACAGAAAGAAGGACAGATCTTGAAAAGACTCTCCCCGTAGAGAGCTTCAACCTCGGCTCTGAAGATGGAGTCCCTTATGAAGTTGTAGAGATCCGGGATAGAGGTAGTTGGAGCATCGAGTAGTTGTCCTTTAAGTTCATTGGAAAAGTTGTTCTCGAATCTATCCATGATGGCTTTCAAACTATCCCCATTGAGAAATGAGGTGAAGTCCCTTCGCTGGTGTTCAATGATTCTCCGCGATGGATCTACGTGGTTGGTTCGATAGCCTTCGCTGTCGTGTAACTCGAACGTGTTGACATGATCATGATCGAATACGGCGTAGTCCTTGGCTGTCAAACCAAAGAAAACAGTCAAGGCGTCAAACAAGCCAGGAACTGGAACGGATTCCTTTGATTGTCGGAACAGTGCTTTTGTGCCCTCTCCAGGTAGAGCTATGCATAGGGTTCTCCCAGGAAGATGCACAGGGAAAATATGGCGACATCCGTCTCTTCGAGAGGAGTGAGAAAGGGTGGAGGTTATTAAGAGCTTTGAGGGATAACATACTGGAGCCGACGGAGGAAGCTTTCCGTGGTGAGGACCAGCGATAGTGGATCCGTAATGAAGGAAAGACTCGCAGGAAACTTGATGAGGTTGCGTTCACCTCGGTATTTCACCGGCCTGTCTTTCTGGTTGAACGCGGCATATAAGAGGTATGTAACGACTAAAGGAATGGCAAGAAAGATACCATGACCGAGGAAGCGTTTTAGTAATTCCCTAGCAACATGGCCAAGGGCAGGGCTGACTTTAAGCTGCGAGTCAATATATTGAGAAAGCATATTGCTGTCATTGAAAGGCTTGATTCTTTGATTGATAACGAGGGATGCCCAACTTGCCGGGCTTTTCATATTAAGCAGCTGTAACACAGCGTCTCTGTGGTCCTTTTAAGTAAGGTATGCAATGCACGGCAGACCGCCAAGCCTGCTATCCGAAATAAGAAGCAACAGGGCAAACACGGCCTCTTCCTACCCATCCTGATAATCTGACCTTCATTTGCGTTTGCTGTGATTGGGGTCCGGAAGTAACTCGAAGCTCAAACGCACATGCCACTTGGATGCAGATGGCACTGGTATGGCTGTCCGCGTAATTGGGCTGCCAAGTCTCTTTGTACCTTGGAAAAGACATCACCGTGCATTGGGCCAACCAGTACCCATGACTCGATCGGAGCTACATCCCGAATCAGGATATATGTCGTCCACAATCAGTGGCTTATCCCTCAAGCCCCCTCAGGCGAGATTCTCGTCGGCAAGCATCGAGACAATGACAACAACCCATGGCGTTGATTGTGCGAAGACGTTCGGGTCCAACGGCGCGGAACCGAGAGTGCGGACAATCTCAATAGCTTGACTCGTTCCCTTCCTTTGGCTACTCCCGGCTGCCTCGTACACATCGTTCAGGGATAAACCCCTTGCTCCTCCACCCCAGAAACAGTCACACCACCTTGTCCTCTGCAAATACACATGCAAGAGTTGTAAGCGCCCAATGCCACCCTCACGAATGCAATGAGGCTCTGCAGAGGTTGGGGGCTAAGGTGCTCTTCTGCCTGCAGCGTGCTCTGTGGCGCGGTAAGCAAAATGCCAGCACATGTAGCACGCAATTGGCTGCCATTTTGGTGCCGCGTCGCGTGGAATGTTGCAGTTCGTTTGACCAAAAAAAAAAAAGAGAAAGATGCCCGAGAGTACGTCTTTTGCCCCTTTCGGGTGTAGATGCAGATCAATCAGCACCCTTAGAGCACTTCTAGTCAGATTGGTCGCACAGTCCCTCCCATAAGATAGACACGAGACTGAGTTGATGGTCAGCAACTGCTTTATATCACTTGAATCTCACGAATAGAGAGTGATATGGCATCAGCGCCGAGCCGGATATGAGGGTCGTGCAGCCACCACCGCACGAGCAGCGGGCTCTCGGGTCCTTCATGGCCACTGGCTTTTCGGGTGGCTTGCCGGTGACCCTTTCTGCATAGGACACGTAAATCAGATCCCTGCCATGCTGGCTGCTTGTCAGTGGACTCCGCCCTGGTTGGAACTTGGCAGTTGTAGAGGTTCCAACGGGCGGTTGCCGCCAACACGGCCAACAGGTCCAACACGGGCTCCTAGTCAATCATATCCATAAGCCGGGCACCCATTCTGTAGCAAACAAGCAACGGATCATCGGCCGTAACAACGGCCGTAAAGCACCTCTGCCGACATTTCTAGGTCCCGCTGGGCGACATTTTCCCGTTTTGAAAGGGTCATTTGCGTCTTCCATTTTACACCGCTAGAGTGATTCGAACGGACGGGTGGGATGCGCTGACGGTGACAGGAAATCGAGATGATGCGTTCACAAAAATGGGACAGTGTTTTCCTGCAGAGTAAGTCGGCATGCCGGCGGTTGATAATCAGCTCATAATGTCATTGTTGAGCCGAGAAGAACCAACGAAAAAACCAACGTTGTTGGAAGCGGGCGCTGCAAGATGCTTGTTCTTGTCTCGAGCATATTCCCGTTTCGTAGTTGTCGACAGGGGTTCTGGACCAAAACTGCGTTGGCCAACACTGGTATCTCTATCAACGGCGCCAGCGCAATTGCTTCGATTCACCCGGGAAGTAGCAGAAATGTATCGTGCGCGCCGCAGAGATGCTTTGTTTCAAAAAAGAACGGACATAAACCGGATTTTCTCCTCAGATGGCGTACTTCAGTGACATCGTCATTATCAGCCCTGCAGATTTGACTTTCTGTCAGATGCATGAAGGATTGCGGCGCGAGATCAGCCACCCCCACTCAGCTGAAGATCCCGACATCTGAAGACCTTGCAAACATCCTTTCCGTAGACTCTGAACAAAGAACAAGCCGTATTTGTTCCGGCCGAATAGAATATGCCTGCTTCAGCTGTTCAAATCCCAGTGCGGCTGAGACAGCGTGTAGCTCGACTCGCGCGAGTCGAGATAACTTGGGACTTCATAACGGCTATGGCGCCAGACCCACTGCGGCGAAAAGGTCGGGTTTTGAAGTTCGATTGCAATAAAAGCACGCAGGGTTGTATTCAAGAGCTATGAAGTATCGCCCTCCATCTCCGTGGTTGCATCCTAATTAGTATCCAGATGTACATGTAAGCGTTGCAAGTACATAGACACATCTGCTGATCACAGAATGGTAGACATCGGTCTGGGCGAATATGGCACTTCGCCAGTGGGCGACGAAATGTCTTGGTTTATAAACTAGCTGCTCATGGCAATTGGGGTGTTTTTTGAACAAGAACAAACCAGGAGCGCCTTCGGTTGCGAACCCAAGATTGCATCCTCGAGGCAGCTTGTCACGTATGGGAAATGCTCTGGTTTCAGGTCAATAACACTCGCCGCCACTTGCCGGAAATACAAGCACTGGAAAAATCTGAAGGCCAGCGACCCGACTGGCAAACAACTCCTGAACAAGGTGAGTTTCCTAAAGGAGGAAGGGCTTCGTTGGACGATTGCTTGGTCAAGCAAACATTGTGTGCATGATCGAGCCGGGGTGTCGCGACGGTGTCCCACACCACAGGTGCTCTTCTTCTGCAAGTAATAGTCAGTGATTGGCCTGTCGGCTGACAGAAGCTGGTTGATTATCAGTCCAACGTAACATCACGATAATCTCGCGGGGCGTCCATGAGATTCCCGTCAATCGCCAAGGCGGACGTGTCTAGCTTACCATAGAATCGACACGGGCCGGGAACAGACCAACAATTTGAGAGCGCAGGACATAATGGCTGTCGCCAGCCACGGAAGATCATATGTAAGGTAGCATATGCAAGTTGGCCAAACCGACACCCATCACGATGATCTACCTAGCTAGCCCTGGAAGTCCAGATTTCTTTTCACGATCCGTTATTCTCTCCAGTGGAATGTCACCAGTAACCCATTCCCTAACGTCTTGTGACGCTACCTTCCCACTCCTTTCAACGTGGACTTCTCTTTTCACATGTATTCCATCATCCGCACCAAGATCCCTGCGCGATCCCGAGTTCTCGTTGTTCACATACAACTCGTCGGTGGATCCTTGCAAACTATTCCCGTCTTCGAGCCGTTCAAAAGAACCATCGAGGTCATCATCGTTGGAGCCTTTGCGGTGTCCCGCGCCACGATTGGAAATCTTTCCAATCGTAACAAGCGTGTTGAAGTTCTTCGAGTTGCCGGACTTGGCCGCTCCGCTGGGCCTCGAGTTATATCGGTCTCCAGAACTCACAACGCTGACAACGCCACCGAGAAAGCGACGGAAGAGAGGGGCGCATGGCGGGAGGCACGCGCCAATGATAGCAAGACAGGTTTCGATTGCAGAGGCCGCATGGGGAATGATGACCGTCTGACTGATGTTGTTTCCAGTTGCTCCTTCTCCCGGTCGATAGATGATGAAGAGAACCAGTCGGGCAATCGAGGCAAGGACGACGCTGTTGATGATCTAGTCAGCCTGCACCCAGCACACGTGACACATTGCACATTAAGATATCATACCTTCCACCAAGAAGGAAGACACCTGTGATAGCGAGCTTCTTTTCGCGCCCCATTTGTAGTCTCCATACTTCGTGGATCGGAACCGCTACCGTGAGGATGTCGAAGATAATGTTTGGTACAGTGATGCCAATGTAAAACTTGCTTGAATCGATGCATGTACCAGGGATCGTTTGGTCCCAAAATCTCGCGATTGGTGTACAGGAGAAGACTGGTGAACGATTAGATTAGCATATTGAAGACTTCTTGGTTCCTCGCCGGTTCCCTGAATACTCACTACTGACGCCGACGACAGCGATTCCCCACCCAATTAGCCCGAAAGCGATTGCCCACACGCAGTACCGCAAGATCTTCGAAGCTGAGAAGATACGGTAGAACATGGTAAGCACGGCCAGTTTCGATAAAGGGCATGCTATTCCGTATGCTATCTCAATGGAGAGAATACACTGTGAAGTCAGATAATTGAGTTGCGCCAGCAGATGGATGACATACCTTGAGGAAGGCAGAGACTCCGCCTGGGAACTCTGTCAAGATCTTGGTCATTTCTGTTCCAAGACCGTAGTTCACCGCTGGGCCGAAGAATCAGTATTCGTTTCGCAAGTTCTCGTTGAAATCGGAAAGCAATGAGGACATACCGATACCTTCGCTGATTAGCATGATATGATTCGCAATCTTTGTAGGTCAAAGAGTCAGTTCACATTCGGATTAGCTTAGTATAGGGGGGCTTTAAGCATACCAATGCCGCAATGGCAATATGCTCGTCGAACGTCCATGGTGATTTGGTGACTATCCGAGCAGAATAAAGCCGTAATCCGACCAGAACGGTTGCGATCACGCTGAAGACCGCATGTGGAACAATCAGAATAGAGGCGACACTGCTTTCCGAAGAGTACGTCACGTCATCCATGATGAAGCCCGGTTGCTCAAAAACATTAGAGGGTTAAGGAAAACGAGGAGCGAACACAATGCTCCGAAGCTAGATTTCCTAAAGAGATGCAGCTAGCCCTTTCATATAACTCAAGCGAAAACATGGGGTTTAACTCGGCAGTCGAGGGTGGAATCTTCTGCAACAATTCTTCATACGGACGGACAGGGAACCGTAGTTGGACGCCGTACCTTGCATGAGTCGTCACATTCGGCAGGAAATGTGATCCCCCCATTGCCAGAAGTTGTGCATTCCGCGAACATTAACACAAGCAGGACAGTGAATATCTGCTCATCTCGGCCGCAGGGCTCCACGCTTGACCCTCATAACCACCCACAGAAACTCCACCTAATCAGGCCGTACGGCCACTAAACCGCACCCGCTAAGATTCTTCCGACAACTTAGGGAGCCCATGACTCGCTCAGCCACTAAACTGTTGGTAGGAGTTCTGCTCGCTTGAATACAAGACGTCCAATTCGAATCTGCCTCCACCTTCCGAAGAACCGGATGCCGGGGAACCCAGCAAAAAGATCGGGATGTAGAGTAACATTGAGCTTCATAACAGTTCCCACAATAGGCCACTTGTTGCATCCTCGACCGTCCCAAAGCCCCGCAAACGCGAGAGACTCGTACTCGATAAAGCATCGTCTGCCCTCAATACAAAGTCCCAGCGCCTTCACTCACGAGGTCGTCAGGGTCTGCTCACAACAAACGGAATTTACAGTTTTCCAAACCAACCTTTCCCATAGCAACGCCACAAGAACCATCAATCATGCCTGCTGTCAGAACATCCAGGTCACTGGGCATCGTCTTCGTCCACGGTGGCTTCCATAAGTCCTCGTGTTTTGACTTAGCCAAGGCCCAACTCGAGGCCGCCGGTTTCTCACCCATCATCGGAGTTGACCTCCCTAGTGTTGGCAGTGACCCCAAAGTCACACTGGATGACGATGCGCGCAAGATCCAGACCGATCTCGACTCTTACCTTGACGAGGGCAAAGAGTTCCTTGCCCTTGCACACTCTTACGGCGGAACACCACTGACCATCGCGTCAAAGGGCTACTCGGTAGCTGAGAGAGCCGCGCGATCGAAGAAGGGTGGCATCCGCGCAGTCGTCTACGTGACAGCCAACATGCCTCCTAAGAAGGGAGCCAGCGCCCTCAGCGTTTTGCCTCCCGACCTGGATATTGTTGACGTTGCCGACGGTCTCGTCATCGCAAGCTCCAAGGCCAAGGCAGCTTTTTACGGACCCGATATGCCTGACAAGCTGGCGGACAAGTGCATGGCGGCTTTGTTGCCCCAGTCTCAGGAGGCATTGTTCGGCGGTGCTTCCGTTGGCCTGGACGAGCTGACAGTTCCGGCGTACTACATCTTCTGCGAAAAGGACCAGACCATTCCTCCCACGACACAGGAGCAGATCATCGCCACGATACCAACGCTCAAGAGGGTGCTTCGCAACCCCGGTGGCCACTCTGCCTTCATCACTGAGGTCGACAAGTTCGTGGAGCAGGTGACTGAAATTGCGGATGAGGTCGAGAGAGATGGAGGAGTCCAAGCGTAATGTGGAAACCAAAGCTTGGGTTACATGGCCCCGTAAAGTCGTTTCGGCTATCGTCGCCAGACGCCGATTGCGAATGAGTCGTAATCGGGCGATCAATTGCCACAGAACAATGTCGAAATTGCTACGTAGATGACTCGGTCCAATGAATGAATTCAGTTGGGTACCAATATACCGAATCACCTGGAAGGAGGTCGTGAGAACGGTTTGTGGCTTTGACTCTCATTATTGCCAATTCCTCTTCTTCCGTTCAAAGTACTATCTAGGCCCCTCGTTGGCTGTGGTTTTGGGGCCATTGATACTTCTACGATACCGGAGCGATTCCCTTGTTGCGCACGAATCGGAAGCGACTCCGAAGTTTTCCAACTCAGTATGCTCATTGAGACGACAAAGTGTTTACTTATTTTCCCGAGCATTGTCAATTGCTGTGTTCGAGGTTCTTTTCTCTGCAGCAGCTGTGTTGATGTTGTGCCTTTTCCCAGGGTCCACCTCAAGGCTCAGCATGCGATCCGTCAAGTCGCCTAGTACCACCATGGCTGCTGGGTCTCTCAGTGAGCTCGGACGCCTTCTTGTTGCAGTATGAGTCTTGTTCACTCTCCCGCTACTCTTTGTTTGATTCATGAATGATTCGAAACTTCGGGAGCCATATCTCGGTGAATCCTCCAGCAGTGAATCAGTTGACCGATATGCCGGGCTCCGGAGGAAAGGAGGACGCTTGCACTTGGATGTCTTTGGTACGCTTCTGCTGGTTGCGGTCCCTTGAGGCAATTGAGTCAAGTCGCCGGAAGTGGGGTCTCGAGCTTGTCGCTGGCGGTCGGCTGTTGAGCAAGCGATCATGGAGGGATGATCTTCGATATCAAGCACCGCTTTGTCGCTTTGATTTCGCTGTCAACAGGAAATGTTAATCATCGACGGCTAATGTTTGGCTTTGTGCCGGGCCTTACCGCTGGCAAGTCGCCCATCATCAAGGTCCCTCGAGGTCCAGCGCAGAGCAGACTATCGCAAAAGTTGAGCGGCGTCATGCCTTCCGAGAAGGAAATTGGTGAGTATTTTTCAAGCAGAGGTAAATATTGAAAGACGTGGACCATCTTACGCCTCAATGCAGTCAAGAGTCACGCGGTACTGATGCGCTGACAATCTGCAGAAGAAGAGATCTGTGAGTGGATGGCACCGCCAAGGGCGGTACATCGCCTTCCCGCATTCTGTGCTTTTACGCAATCCTGCCGCAGCCAGGCCGACATGGCCGCTCTAGAGACCGACGCATGCAGCTAACGTTGCTGACTTCCATCACATCACACTCCGCTTGGCGCTGGTGATTGGGCCACTCAGAGGCGGCCAGACGAGACTCGAGTGTGGGGGCGACTTGGGGGTCGAAGAGGCACAGCATGCAGATGCGGTTGTTACTAAATTTGTTGCCTCGCAAGAATCCAGATGGGCTATGGTTGGGGACTGGGGTACTTGGCGTTTTGTGAGAAAACAGTCGAGCATCCTCCAATTTTAGCTGGGTAAAGAAGACAAATAGCAGCTGATCGAGTAACTGATGCTGAAGAGGCGCTCGGGTTTCTCAACGATATGTTTCTCTTGCTATGTAAAATCGCCGAGTCGCGGTGGTGGGCTCATGATCAACTTCGACGCGCGGTTGGGCGCTTACAGGTGCCAACCAACAGCATGGCTTTTCCAGATGAGCTAGTCACGGGCAAAGCCTACGAGACGATCATGTGTCCTTTCCAAATTCTTTATACTCCTGGTAGGCTTCGCTAAATAGTATATTGCGGTTAACACAGCACACTTTGTGGATTGACTACCTCGTATGTGACTCTAACGAAGCGAGAGCCAGGAAACGAGGTTGCATGGAAACCTCTACTACAACGTACGGGATACATGAAGGGGGTGCTGGTCGCTTTACAAGAAAGGATAATCCTACATGCAATATTGCAACCACTCTTTCTATGCTCTTGACGTGAATCAGATACCAAGGTTAACCTCATCGTATCACGACGAAAGCCTATGCAGCCGTCTCAAATGCGCTTCGGGAGGATGTCCTAAGCATCTTGTTTGGCAGAGTAAAATATTGAGAGCTGCAGCGGAAGCCAACGTGTGACATAAAATCCAAGGTTCTAATCGGCCAATGTCAAGCTTCTTTTTCAATGTTCTAAACGCTGATGGTGCCTCTGACTGTGACTGTGACGACCTTCTCACCACGCCGCAAACGCTGAGCAAAATGCCTGGTGTCAACTCCTCGCTAGTAATGGATAAATATGATCGCAGGTCGTGCATTGCGCTCCCTCCAAACTCCTCAGGAAATACCTATCGTTAAGAATGCCCCAGTCCCTACTCGCACTGCGGGTCTTCCCCCCTCCAATGATTCCTTCTCGCAGTGCCACCTTCGTTCGCCATATACATGTCAACCTGTTCATGCGGGATTAAATCTGGCGACCGCCCCGAATCCTAAGTCGGACCGGCATTGGGGACACAGCTTGTTTCCTGGCTGGCTGGCAAGCCGGAGATAACAAGGCTGGCACATGGTGTGACCTGTGGGTGGTGGTTGGAGTCAGCGATATTATTCGAGTTGCTGGAAATCTTTGCAACTTACCGCACTTGAAGATCAAGATGAGGTTGGTATCCTCGCAAATGGGACACTCCGAGCCTTCAGGACGATAGCAGAGCACCATGCTCTGGTCGCGATCGCAACATCTACTAGATTTGCGAGCGCAGTCGGCACAAGCCATCTAACAAGGCGAGAAGTCAGGTCGTTTCCAAAGTTTTGGTTTAGATTGGATGTGGCTGTGCGACTTACATGGCGGCAACCGGCGAAATAGAACTTCTTCGGAACTTCAACGGCGCAGGTGCAATTCCGGATGGCATCGTTAGTGCCGGCACTGGGTCGTTGCATGTCAGTTGTAAGCCACGAGCGCAAGTCCTCGTGGAGGGCGATGCCTCGACGGACCCAATGGGTTGGCATTATCTGATCGAGAACCGAAAGCGACTGTGTGATGCTCAAGATTGTAGAGAATCGGACATCCTCATTGTTTTGGCTTGCAATGGGAGGAATCTGCGCTGGTGCTATGATGTTAGGTCTGCTGCCATTGCGGGTGGCAATGTCTCCGACGTCGGCTGCGTAGCGAGGCATTCCAAGGCTGGGAAGAGGTTGACGCAGGTGATCAAGCTGGGACGCTTGCAAAGTCGCCGGCAAAGGCGAAGAATCGAAGAACCCTAGAGAGGGGCTCGAGAAGGGGGCCAGTCCTGGCGAAGATGATGATGCTTGTAAGGCCGGCTGAGCCGGTGCGGCTGGCCGAGATTGGGGAGTGGCTGGAGGCCTCCGGGCCTGAGAGTTCCCCGTCGCATCAATAGCCAAGCGCGAGCCGACGAATTCTACATCGTCATCTTCATTTTCCATCGCATGATCTATCTCGCCGGCAGAGTGTAGGTCGAGGACAGGGTCGGGAGCGGGGGAAGGAACGCTAGACTGCGGTGGAGGATTTGTGCCACGATTCCGATAGATATCTTGGAAGTGGGAGAATTCTTCCGGCAATATGGTACTAGCCAAGGTTGAAAGGCGAGGATCACGAAGACGTCGAACAGTTGGTTGAGCAATCTGAACCGTGGCAGTTTGCACACCCTGCCCGCCGATTCGAGGACGACGTCGCTTGGACGAGGGGGTATCAATGGGACATTCTTGATCGCCATCCAGGAGACCGCGTGCTCTCTTGATGATCCTGCGATTGGGGTTAAGGTCACTGGATGGTTGCAGCTGGGAAGTGACGATTTGTTGGTCGGTGTCGCTAGCAGTAAGTTGATCCAGTCTGGAGGTAAGTCCAGACGGACCAAGCTGCGAGAGCCTTGGTAGATATGCTGCATCGAATCTCGAGGGGTTCGTGGACGTGGAGGACCCCGCCAAGTCCCTGGGTTGGGGTGGCGAGCGATCCATTGGGTTTGCCGTGATGTGTATCTGGTCAGTGTCGTAGTTGAAGCTAGACTTCTCGGCAACGGTTGAGGGACAGGAGAGGGGATGGTTCAGCACCCGGAGTCTTGGCAACTGGCTGTTGTGACGAAAGCGGTGGATGATGATGTGGAAGGGAAGAAATCAGCCCGGAGCTGTGTTGTCGCTGAAGTCAAGCACTCCGCCTACCCAAGAGGTAGTCATAGGCAGTACCTTAAGGTAAGAAGGCGCCTGCCTGCCTCACAGCGTCGATGTTCGGTAGGTGCTGCCCTTCTTTGTGTACGTCGACGGCTGGCAAGAGCTACCCTCTTCGCAGGGCTGATAACTCACTTTAGGCAAGGGAAAGATCCCAGTCGTCGTGGCCAGCACTGTAGTTACCTTAGGTATTCCGTCTGTATGAGAAACTTCCTGATGTCGGCGGCAACGCACCTGGATCGGGGCTGCCCGGGCCCGAAACACCCTGGCTGGTTTTGAAAGGCAACACCGCAGTTCCACGAGACAGACCTTCTATCAACGTAATGAGAGATATGGTCGGTTGATGTGATTGGAGGCATCTCCAAGACATCCACGAATGACGACTGAACTCCCCTACTTGAGTCTTTGTCACATGTGCGAATTCACTAGGTTTGTCCTGCTTTTCTTTCCAAATGAGGTATCACTCGTAAAAGTCATGTCTTTACATTGTCTCAAGAGTCCTTCTATGGTCCTTCCGCCTTGAGGTTCTACAGACATCCAAGCCCTTCCTTGGTGACCTTGGTGTGCTTACTTCCTACGGAAGTTGAAGAAGGTTGAGAACATACGATCCTTCTGTCCGGGGGTGAACTCGTTTGTGCTGGTCGAACAGGTCAGTCAAAATTCATGACAACATCTGAGATAGAACAGTCTTACCAAGCATCATCAGTGTAACCCATGTAGTTGTGAATAGGATCCAAGCCAGGTTGGTTTGGGCAAGAATCGGAACCCTCGGGACAGCCAAAGATCTGGGTGAGCTGCGCAGGCGTATCTGAAACGAAGTCGCCAGGCTCTGAACAGCCACTAGTGAAGGTGTGGTTCAGACCAAACCAATGACCACTTTCGTGAACAGCAAGATGGCCGAGATTCCACGACTCGAAGGCGCCTTGCTCAGCGGTGAAGCCTGGCATGGTCATTGCGCTCAGCTGGCAAGAATCCTTCCAAAAGGTCAACTCATCGGTTTCAGCGAGAGGCGTAGGCCACTGGCAGTAGCCCGTAGCACCCGGCGAGTAGCTGCTGAAGAAGTACAGGTTCAAAGCATCATATCCGCCCTTGCGAGTGGCCTTCAGGTACGTGTTGTACTCTTCCTCGTGGTAGACCCAGCCCTTATCGGGACCCTCATTGATGAGGAAAGCGGAACCGGTAAGGTTGTCGACCGTCCGTTCAGTCGAGTTGAGGACGAGGTTGATGTCGTACCTAGCGAAGGCCTCATGAAGGACCTTCCACTGCGCCTCAACGATCTCGTCTGTGATCAGGTCCGCTTCTTCCTCGGTACTGGCGAGATGGAAATTAACGTCGACGGTGAAGTTACTGGGGAAGTTCTGACGGCGAACAGTCTTTTCCGTGTATCGAATGGCCGGGTCTTGAATAGCGCCCTCGTCGGAGACGAGACATCCTCGACGACCTACAGGCTGCGCCAGGGGGCTGACTGCGGCAGCACTGGTGAGGCCAAGAGAGGCCACACCGACAATAAGACCCTTCATAATCGTCGCAAAATCGTCAGCTCTGCAGGTGTTGGTGACGATGAACAAGCGCCACTCATGATCACCAACGATACGGGTTCACCGGCTTTTTATCAACAACAAATTTCCCCATGTCGTTCTTGGCTTGATGCAATCTACGGATACGGAGACTGAAGGTTGTATCCACTTTGTTCGTATTGCTGTTCGCTTCCCACTTATCCCGCTTGGCGATTGGCCCATTTCAGCGGTTCACCAACTATTTCCAGTTGCTGTGCCCGGGATCCCTGTCGGCGCGGTCGGTAGCGGCAGCTCGAGGGCCAAGCGCCCGGCATCAGAGCCGTTGATCACCTTCCATTGCGGAGTAAAAAGACTACCTTCCCTAATAAGCATAAGGTATCCCGGACGCGACATGGAACATTTCGGTTTCGCGACGATATCGTGTTGCCTCCATCCTGATGTAGGCCGTTCTCGAACGAGACCGGCGCAACGATCTGCTCTCTATCATGATTTGACAAAACAGCCCGTGATTGAACCTCGTATACCGTCTGGGAGGGATGATCTTGGAATTCTTGCAGATTGAAATGAGATAAGAACAAGCTTAATCAACGTGGCCCCACATAGAAATAAGGTCCGGACACTGCCCGGAGTCTCGTCCGGCGTGGAAATGTGGAGCCCTGCCGTGGCCTGTTGATCCTAAACTCGGCGACGGCGGGCGGGGATGGAGAAAAGAAAGATGGAAAATTCTCCTCGAATTAGGCATAAATATGTAAAGCTCATCAGCTACTACAGTGTGCGAGTCATTATGCCAAGAGAGCAAGAGGAATCTACCATAGTTCCGGAAAGGTATTGTCAGGTTTCCTGGGATTACAAGGACAGCACCGGCTTCTACACGCCCCGGATGAAGACAGCTAATCGTGTTGACTGACTGACGCAGATATAGACAATACAAAATTTCGCTCTCTGTGCAAGTTGAAGGGCGCTTCCAAAAGCCAACAATCTATTTCATTTCGTATTTCTCTTCCAAGGCTCTAAGCCTTCTGAAAAGAAGCAACACCCTCCCGCCCCCAACACAAGATTACACAGTATTCATAGTTATTTCAACAGCTATTTACCTCCCAAGTTCTGGTCTCCTGGATTATCTCGCTGTATCTCCTTCAGTATCCAAAACAGCAACCCTCTTTCCATAGCCTGCCTCACAATGGGTAAATGAACTTTTGATTTTGGCGATCTGTCAGATCGAGATCTTCCTTGTGCACATGGAAGATCGCGTCACCAGTGTCCAGTATTTCGCCATCGTCTGAGCTTCCATCAACATCAAGGTTTGCCTGCCTGCGTCGGTTCTCGCGGACGAGATACCAGCGGATTACGAGGCACATGGCAGGAGATATGAACCAAAATGCGGTCATGAAAGCCCATGGTAGAGTGTACCTTGGTTTGTATTTGGGTTGCCAAAACCTATACGAGATCGTCAGAGGATTTTCTGCCGGAGGATTTATGGCGGCTTACTCGGGCGAAATCATGTTCGCAACTGATGCAGCAACCACACAGGTTGACATGACAGTAAGCTTCTTCGTATATCCGGTTGTAGCAGTACCAGCCCATGAAAGCCCGAGCAGATAGGACGGCTTGAATGTCGAGATCTGAGTACCAACAACGAGCGCAATCTTGTTGGACCAAGGGGCTGCAAGCTGGGGGATTGTCAGAAGCCGGAAAGCAAAGTCATGCACTTGAGAGCCTCACCTCAATTATGCCCCCGACGAAACATGGGATGTATGAGATTGCGCAGGTATAGCCAGTGCCAAGTCGAGTCCCGTAAAGCATAGCGGCGGACACCAGAACGAGGAATGAGCCAATCAATGGCTTGGCAATGTTGAATAGCGCACTCTCAGCTGGAGTAAAACCAAAACCAACAATAATCAGGGGAAGCTGCTGCGAGGTGTTGTTCGGAAGTTCGTTGAAGAACATATGAAATCTGCGTTGCAATCAGCTGGTTGAAAGAAGAAAAGAAAAAGACAGATAATAACGTACATGAAAAGCCAACTCTTGGGGTCTGCGAACGCTTCTCGAACTTGCGCCCACTTCCATGTCGAGTTCTTGATGCCCGATTGTGAGTCGCGGATAGCCCTGATTGTGTGTACCTTCTCTGCGGTCGACAGCCACTTTGCCTCCACTGGTGAGTTTGGTAGGAAGAAAGCAAGCGGGACTGCCATGATGAAGGTCAGGATCACACAAATAATGTGCAACCACTTCCACGACGACAGACCGCCAACTAGAGTATGAGCATCATCGAGGAGGATCAACTTGTAAGCAACCATGGTGAGAAGCACATTCGCAAAACTGCCCGAAGCCCACCAAAGAAGCTGAACCCATGGGCTTTTCTTTGGAGGGAAGAAAGCTTGGTGGAGAATTGTGGTGCTCGGAACAATCTGCGACTCGGTCTGTTTTGTTTGGTCAGCCTTTAGTGCGCTTGAATTCAGATTTGAAGACTTACCATGCCTAACAGGAACCGCAAGGCTATCATTTGGCCTCCTGTCTTGACAAGTACATGCATTGCAAGCAGCAAAGCCCAAAGCAATAGCGATCCCACGATAAACTGTTTCTGGCCAGTTCTCTGAGACAACCACGCCCCCGGCCAGAGAGCAATGAGATAACCAGTGTAGAATACCACAAAAAGATCATTATACTGCTTCTTCGTCATGTCGACGTCTTTGAAGATTCCCATGGTGCTGGCTTGAGACAGCGTGGACTTGTCCAGGTGGATCAGGAACGCGATCCACCAGGTCTGACCCAGCAGAAACCAGAAGTTCTTGCGCACAAGTTTGCCTTCCATCTCTGGAGTGAAAGAACCGACTTTGTCCTTGTTCATGTTGTAGAAGAGCGTCGTGTCGTCGACTTCATCCTTGCTGACGGCATGCCCATGCCTACCGTGTCCGTTGCCATTGTCGGCTGGCTTGGCGTCGAGAGGAATGCCATCGTTGGAAGTGTGAACGACTTTTTCGTTCGGGCTGTCTTCCGCAAGACTTCCGTACCTAGTCATGTCTGTGATCGTACTGGTGAGAGCCAACAATTTAGATTTGAGAAGTCGACGAAGGGATGCTGCTGAGTTTCTTTGCTCGGACGACCTGCTAAGAGCGATAGAACACGCTTTGGAGCGGGCGAAAAATGCGACTTATAACACGACCTAATGCTTATTTACTTCCATTAGAAGCCCACCCCATCCCCAGTATAACTTGCTCAAGGGCCCTCTCCCTCCAGCTGCGTCTCCGCTCCGCGCTCCTGTTGCCCTTCTCGTTAAGGTAATGTCCGCAAGGGTGCTTGCTGTGTCAAGAGGTCGGACCAGAGCCAACAATTGCATCTCGGATAAAGCGGCACAGTCTTTGTTAGTGAAAGTGTCTTATTTTGACGTCCCTCGCTCTGTGGCCTAAAACAAATGCCAAGAAGTTCGTCGCAGCCTTTCTTGGCAATCCTGGACATCAAGGTTGCTCGCGTGTCATGCAGGACGCGCGGATCACTTTGGGATTTCTCCTCATGCGACAAATCACAGCGAGCTGAAGACGAAGTTAGGAAGCTCTTCCGTTCAAATCAACGGAGAACTAGATGTTCTTGGCCAGCGGCCCGAAGCGGCGCGGCATACTTGGCTTTCGACGAGCCCAGATGAGATATATCGCAACAGCGAACGACTCATGGTTCCTGCGAGAATTGCGTCTGCCGGGATAGCCCCACCTGCAGACCGACCGTTCGTCAAAGGAACACTCAACGAGAGATTACAGGATGCTGACAGGAGCGACCTCGGAATCGAGATCATGCAACTGTCCCTACAAGGTAATTATCAGGCACAAAGATCATGGTTCACAGCAACGTTGACATTATCGACTACATCTTTGAAGTACACATGCTCAGAGGTTAGAAGTTCCAATGTTTCGGGGACCCCCCGGTCCCTCCTCAAGCCCATTCCCTCTACGGGCTGTGTCTCTCCATCGCCAGTACGGGCGCATGAATGAACTGCTCTGCTCGCCATTCAGCAAAATATCGGCAGCGTGCTAGAAAGGTCATTAGCAATCATCGCATGGAATGAATATTTGAAGTACTCACTTCACCTAGAACGGGGAGAAACTTGGCACCATGCCCACTTCCGCCAGTGCATACGAACACGGACTTGTCGGCGTACTTTGGCACATGGTCAATCTGGAACGCGGTCGAAATCAGCAAGACCGATCAAGTTCACCCTTCCTGAACTCACTTACCACAAAAGAGTTGTCAAGGGAGTCAGTGTACCAGCACATCTTGGTTGAATAAAACTCCCGTTCCTTGAAGTCCGGGAGGAAAATAGACACGAAAGGCTTGATAGCCTCCTTGGCCCTGTCCGGAACAGCGCGAGAGTCAGCGGGCGACATGGGTACAGACCATTTCCCGTCTTGAGTGAAGCCAGCATCAGGAGGAGCAGGTTGGAAGTTCGTGAACTGGGCAATTGTCAAATTCAGTGACCTTCATAGGCATTGCAAACATTTCCATACCTTAACGCCCCTGTAACCGATCTTGATGAGGCCGTCAGATGTTCGAGGAAACACATAGATACTTCCGATGTCTTTTCCATCAATAGTCCGTGCAGCGCTCTTCCAAGTGATCACTGGAAAGCGCTCAGGGGAGTACTTATCCCACAGCTGCGTGTCATCTCTGCCGACTTTGAAGGTGACGACGCTTCCGGCTGAGGATTCCAGGTGGTACGACAACTCCGGCAGCAATTGCGTGGAAAAAGACCCGGCTGTCAGACAGATTAGATATTGAGACATTTGAACCGCGAAGAGCGAACTTGCCAGCGATAACCACGACATCAGCCCTATGAACAGCTCCATCCTTGGTCTTCAGGCCGACAGCCTTTTTCGCGGATGAGCTCGGGACATCTTCGTCAATGAGACTTTCAAAAGCGCCTTTCTCAGGCCCAAAGTGGAATACCACTCCCTGGCGTTGAGCAAGCTTGTGGAAATAAGCGCAAGCCTCGCTGCACTTGGTGAAACCGGCGGTAGAGTCCAAAACTGCGTCAAAGGTTTGCTTTGAAGATGAATCTGGGATGGCAAATTCAAGGAGTTTCGAGTCCCAGCCTCGCTCAGCGGCACGTTCGCGGTCGATGGGATCACTTTTGACGAATTGAGTGTCACGCAACCCATCACGTTCGAAATTACGCAGGGTCTCACGCTCAAGAGCATCGAGTTCAGCGGTCGGCTGGACGCGAAGCATACCGCAACCGCTGAATAACTCAGACTGCTCGTCTTCATTCTTTTCTTGGCGGCGAAGTTCGTTGATTTTCTCCCAAGCACGGCGACTCTCTAGCGCCAAGCGTTGGTAATGGATGTTTTTCCCATAAGAAGCTCGAAACTGCAATTGAGATCATTGACAAATGCTCGTTGTCACACATCAGGCTGGATGCAATGAACCCACGATCTTGTTATGGTCCACGGAAGCAGCTTGCGTACTGTGGGCGAAATCGGGCGAGTATCCCGACTCATCGTACTGATGTCTGTCAAAGACTTGAACATGATTTCCAGCTGAGTTTGATCAGCCCTTTGAACTTTTGGGTCTAGTTATTCTCAGGGGAAGAGACGAAACTCACGCTTCTTGCTCAGGGCAACCGCTAACGATAGCCCGAATATGCCCGCTAAAGCAGCAGTTAGCAACTCTGTGGAGCAACATGGTCACCTCATCTCGCCTACCACCGACGATAGCAATTGACTTTGGTTCCGACATGGTATCTCAAACTGCCAACAATTTCTCAAAAATCGGGTGATTGTTGCGTATCATGTTCGTTTGGCAAGGGGCGGGGAAGAGCACCTTATCATTAGTCAGTTAAACCCGAGCTCCGAAGTCGCAGGCCGACACGACACTTCGGGAAACTGTTTATCTCCCAAGGTGCTTGATGATCTGCGGGGACCCAACGGGCCATTCTTACTCAGATGATGGTTGCATTTGACCTGCCCAATGAGGTTACTGTGTTTAGAAGGATCCCAGAAGGATCGCGGGACCACTGAGACTATGAGGCTTTACGGCGACAAAAAGACACCACAGTCTGCAGAGATTTGGAGTTACGAAGATTGGAAAGTATCACAAGGATGGTGTCTGAATTGGCAAGAATTAGCCAAACATCAGATTCATACCCGCATGCATGTTATCTAGCTCACGACTGAGACTTTTGCCCAGATCCTACTCTTGCTGAATGAATACACTGGCCCATCCACTCTTGTTTCAGCTTTTTCGCCTCATTAACCATTCCCAACTCAAGGAGTAGCTGAACAGAGCCTCTGACGGAAGAGTACAGCGAGGACTTAATCCAAGCATGGGTTGGAGCTGTATGCTCGCCGATAGAAATCGTGCTGTGTTCCGTACGGTGGTAGAAGGGGATATCCCATCAACTGCTGAATGACGCCAGATAAATGGGTGTGCGGAGTAGGAGCCAATTGGCTGTTATTCTGAAAGATCGACGGTTCTTTAAGCTAATGAGATAATTCGATTAGAAGATATTTAGAGATTGTTTAGGGGTCTCTGAGACCCTAGATGTACTTGGCGTCATTCAGCAGTTGATGGGGTACAGCTCATGCTGCTCGACGCCGGGGCGGCACCACGAAGTAGCCGTACGTTTAGCGTATCCTCGAGCCAACAAAGACGATCACAGTCGCCAGTATAGAGCTCGCCGGCCTTTTCTCCATATAAGCCCACGATGGCATCAAGGACCAGCCCCACGTGCTCTTCTTCTGTGAAGCTAACAAAACGATCACTCCAATCTCCACCGCGATAGTGTGTGATGAGACCGGGGCGTGATTCGTTCACCCGATACACAGGGTATTACAAAGCTCCGACAACATTATCTTGCGGTCGCGAATGACCCCCGAAAATCGGTGTCTCTCCTTTCTACCAGAATTCCTCAGAGAACAGGAGTCAAACCTTACAAGCGGACTTGAATCAGAGCCCAGCCTCGCTGGTGACTCGACCGAGAACGGAGGAGAACTCCAGAAGGTCCATAGACCGAGTCAAAGTGAAAGGAACAGCCATAATGGTGTAATCGTACTCCTTGGACTCAAAAGTCCTGTTTTCTGTGCTAGGATGCCATGAAAGACGTGTTCGACTGTTTTCAGCTTCGTCATGAACCAGTTTTGACTTCCAGATCTTGAAATTCAAGACCAGTCTATCTGACACGTGGGGAACAAAAGCGTCTGAGATGCGGTTGAATTCCTTGTCGACACACCTCCACTCGGTCTCACCGAGAGTGCCATCAGACCCGTCAAGAGCTAGGTTGGAGTTGTGCACCATCTCATCCCACATGACATCGTAGTCAGTGGAAGTCCGGATTACATTTGTGACATTCTCGTCTGCGTTTAAACGGTTATGCAGTAGCGACTGCTCGCTCCAATCGTCGTAGCCCAGGTCCATCATTTGCGTATGGGCCCTCCAGGCATCGGCTTGTGTTTCCTTGATGAGAGTCTCATTCTTCAGAATCTTTTTCGTTTCTTTTTTGGTGTTATTGTATTCCGCCGATGTCATGGCCGGTGGAGCACCGAGGCTTGGATCTTTCGCAATCTCAGCGCGCGTAGGGACCCTGCCATCCACATGTCTGCCCGTACAGAGGGCGATCAGTCCGTTAGTATGGTGCTGAATCCATGGAATGAAGTCGATTTTATACTTTTCGTCGTTTCCGTTCATTCGGCTAGGAGTTCGGCAAGTTAAAAACCCATGCAGTGATCCGAGTACGCGTGCGTGGAATTGTCGCTCTTGTATGTGACTTGGTATGGTAATCTCATCGGGCCCATCTCGGCGAACTCTTCCGTATCACCGACATAAATGGTGCGAAGGCGTTCTCCAACACGATCACTGGCCTCAATAATCTCCCAGTTATGAAAGCCGACCCTATCCAGCATCAAGGCAGTAGCGAGGCCAGAGATTCCATCACCAACAATGGCAACCGAGGCATTGGAGCTCTTGCGGACGGTGAAGTTTCCAGTGAGGTCTGCAATTTGCTGAAACCAGGCCTCATTGGAACCCAAATCTTGCAAAAGGGTTTAGCTCTCCTAATTAACTCTTTTTCGTAAAGGGGTGTTCTGAGGTGTTGCTCTTCCGAGGGCAGATGGGCAAAAAGAGGCGAAAACGAGGACAGAGCCCAAGAATGACGAACCGTATACCATGATGTCGTGGGAAAAGTGCCACCTAGTCCCCCAGCATAAGGTAGGCTATTAGAGAGTAGACTGGTGCTGTAATAGGCGTGGATGGCTTTCTCATCAAGCAAGGTCTCCTAAAGATGGCTGTTTGTTGTCTAAATGGTCGGCTGGCGATCTCTTGATGCCTCCGATGATGCCGCCGTTCTCATCATCGAATTCTTTTTCAGCGGCCAGCCACCGACATTTCCTTAATCTACTAAAGTTGCCTTGTGTCTCTGACCTTAAGAGCTGCAATGTTTCCTGACGGTAAGCTCCCGAGATATACTATGCAATAATTGCATTTCGTCTGCAGTAATGCAACTGACTTCGCAAAATCTGCGCAATATAGCGCAAGGCATGTCATTCATCGCTACCGAGATGTTCATCTCCCGCATGAGCGCATTAGGATCCCTGGAGTGTGTGGAAACAATTCGCTGGGTGAAGAATACCAGGTCCAAACGGAACCCCATTGTAGTAGCGCCTGCGATACACCTCGGCCTGTCAAAAGTTACCTAGGCTCAATGAGCTGCGGAAGATGGTTGCATCATTCAAAGATTGACGAAGGACTCGAAACCGTCCATTGCAGGTGGGGTTGCCCAATGGCCATCCGGGTTCCGTTGGTGAAGTGCTGATCAAAGGCCATCAAGGTTGAACTACAGGGGCGTCCAGTCATTCTATCCGATCTCGCTCGCTTGATTTCTTTCGTTCAGGGGCATTGTCAATTCTCCCGGGTTCGCTCGTGAAGGCAGCATGGATCCATGCTGCCTTGTCCCATCACATGCCAATTAAGAGGACTTTTTATTTTGAAAAGACGTCTCCATTCGATGCAAAGCTTCCTTCTTCTCTATCATGAAGTTTATTGATCCCTCTACTGGGGATTGAACCAGGGTTGTCCAACAGTCGTTGCCACGTCTGCTCCCAAAAGACGATGAATTTGAATTCCAGGATGATAGTTGTTCCACCACAAGCAACTAACGCCGTCCTCGTTCGTACAAGTGGCGTCTGGCGCTCCGTACTCTTGTGGGTTCGCAATTGCGGTTTCATATGCCTTCGAAGGTTTGACCAGCCAGGCTCCAACATCTGGATGGGCTGTTTTGAACTTTTGGAAATTCTTCTCCAATATCTCATTGTAGAGCTTGACAGCAGCTGCAACCTTGGCATTGCTTTCGGGGCCTTTTTCAATCATCAAAGGGGTGAGGTGCTGGGCTGTTCCAGATTGTCAGCAGTGGTCTATAATCAACAGAAATTTCATAGTCCGCGATAGAGTTACTAATTCTCGTCACGACTGTGATTAAAACTCAACTGAAGCAACTTACGAGCACATGCGAGAAAGACAAAATTTCGGGCACCGGCATCGTACAGACGCTGAGTCTGTTCAAAGTAACGGGCAGAAACCTTCGGGTACAGAGAGGATGTGTCATTTCTGTCAAAAGACTCGCCGACGTCATTGTTGGCGATCCAGATCCCAATCAGAACGTCGTCCCAGGACCATGGACTTGTCTGGTAGACATAGGCGTCATAAAAGGTGTTGACTTGGTCCACGTAGGTCGCAATACCTTCCGTGTACGTTGGGATAAGCGCGTTATCTGTTGTAGCACCTCCTACAGCCAAATTGTAGGCTAGGATTGTTGTTTGATTGAACTCTGCGATATCAAAACCTAGCCAATTGAGGCCGCCAGTTGTGGTTGATCCAGGAAATGAGGGATTGCCAATTGGATTATTGCTTGAGGGGGCAGTGCCGTTGACAGAATACCCGGTCTGAGTAGTAGAGCTCCCACTTGGGTCTTGTCAGCCAAGTCCGGATCAAGCCGAGTCAATGAATCAAGTACTGAACTCCTGGAGAGTCTCAGGAATAACTCACAAGGCCACCAAGTACCTCTCTCCAGCCGGACCAAAGCTCGAAACCGGAGAAGAGGTTGCTTTTGTCACGAGAAGTGACACAGCGAAAAGGGAGAAATTGTGAACGAGCATAATGGCAGGATAAGTTGCTTCAGTTCTTCGCTGAACGATTAGAATTTGTGACTGTCAGAACATACCTGGGGTGCTTACGGGCTTTTATATGCAACCCATCAGACTCTTTCCTTGTATTTATATCCATTTCCTCTCCACTGCGTTCCGAAGCCGTCGCTAGGCCTCACTTCGGTTTGACTCCAGAGAATTAACACGAACCCACTGTCAGACGCGTTGACACCATAAACCCATCACCAGATCCACGCCGTGCCGAAATCCGGGGTGGCCCAATGAGAATAACAGCCAAATCCCTGTTTAGAGGAACCCTGCTCCAGCGACTACAGCGTATCTCGCCGTTGCCGTTGTGACATTAGAAGGCGCGGACGGTAACTCTCCTTTCCTAATGAGGCAGAGCGCGCATTCGCTCGTCCTCGGTTTCCAAATTTAAGATCCGAGGAAGAGCAGATGACGGTTCCTGGGCTCGAGAGATTGGGGTAGTTGGAGTTGCAGGGGTCAAATCTGGCTTCCGCACAGACAATGTGCGTTGTAAATGCTCAACGCCAGCTGACAACCGATCATTTATACTTGATCAATACAGGACTGGGAACGACCTTCCCTCCAGCGTAAGTTCTTTCTACAAAGTACACATCTCGGGTACCAGTACTACCAGATTGTGCCTTCACTGCGAAGCTGCCGTCAACTCTCTTGGGGAATGGAACATCCAAGAGACCGTCGATGGCCACGAAGAGTTCAGCACCACCTGCTGTGTCATCGCGGACCCCACCTTCCTGGGTCAAGTCCTTTTCCGTTGCAACGAAGTTGAGCCGAGGTTGCGGATTGTGGGGGTTCCCTTTGAGGGCGTCGCCAACTTTGACGTATCCGGCTAAATGACCCCACCCGCTGATGGTAGAGGGGATTTCAGGTGCGTCATTGAGGGAAATGTCTACACCGTCGGAATATCCGGTGATTTAAGTCTCAAAGACGATCTGGATTAAGGAAAGTTGACTGATTTCATCTTTGGCGTTGTTAAGTACGCCCCCGAATGGTCCATCATGTGAGATTGCCGCTTCGGAAACGAGGATCGATCCGTGCCAGATGGCCTCACGATATCCGTCGTAAACGCGAGCCCATCCCCATGTCACCCGGATCTTCCTGAGAATGTATGCAGGTGTGCTAGCTCATGCTTCCTTTTTGAGATCCCGGTGTAGGGTCCGACCACTCGCATCCCAAGCCTCGATAGAAGAGTATCCTTATGTCCCTCGTCGGTCGGTACGATCTCAACTAAGCGTTCGCCTGTTGTTGCGAAAGTGCGCCTTGCTCGCAAAGTTTTCACAACCTCACCACTCGAAGCTATGGGCTACATTCCTTCAGTTTTCAAAAGGAAACTCTGGTTCATTTTTCTATGAGTCATTCAGGAAGACGACATTATGAACACCCGAATCAGATCAGTTTGCCTTCGGAAGAGCACAGCGATATTCTGATGAGCCAAGTGTCACTCACCGCCGATAGCAGACTGGGTAAAAACAACAAGAGTCAACTGGCGCTAGTCCAAACCAAGAGTGTAAATTCACCCACGTTGGATTGAAACTATGAAATGCGATATTGACTCAGAATGACGCTGGACCCTCTCCATCGAAAAAGACCTCGTCAAGAGCACTCAGCATAACTTTCATTCCCTCCCACTGCTCCGTTACACTACCACGAATCTGCTCTGGCGGCAATACAAAACCGAAATCTCCAGTGTCCCGCAACTCGATCAAGTATGACCATTGAGCTTTGCCAACAGCATAAGCATAGTCGAAGCTTGCTCCTGTCGTAGGGTACAGGGTTGCACAACTTGGACCATAAGTGAAGGTGACACCCTCCACCTCTCTGATGGCATCCGAGGCTAGCTGGGCAAGCTTGATATGTTGGCCAAGAGTATCAATGTAGTAGGTGCAGTTATAGCCGACGGGGGTAAGAAAATATTGGCTGTAGCTGTGCCAGTCAATGTAGAGTTTCAACCCATACGTGTCTCGCAGAGTGTCGACAAGTTTGTGCAGTCCTTCCATCTCCGGGGTGTCGCCTGCCTGAACGCCTTTGTATGTTTGAGAGCAAGGGTCCGTAGAAGCCCCTAGGGGATTTGCATCCCACTTGTACGGCCAATTGCGGTTGATGTCGCGACCATAACAAGTCGAGTTGGTGGAGGTTGGAGCCGGTTGACGATTCTTCCTCCATAGTCGTTCCGTTGTTTGAGTGAACACGAATCCATCCTGCCGACATGTTAGATCACAGCCTACTTCAAATAAAATCGAGGTTTTTTACCGGGTTGACAAACGGGAACACCCAAAAGTCATAATTATCCACGAAGGCAGTCGTGGTGTTATCAACGCCGTATCCCTGAATTAGTTGCAACGTGAGATACTCCACGACCTATGGACCATATTATTAGCATCCCAACGACCCCTGTTTGTGACAATAGCTTACAGGCGCCACTATCCATTCTCTTGCGTGGACAGTACCATGCCAAAGCACGGCTGGTTTCCCTGGTCCATCTGAGCCCCAGAAGTGAATGCCAAAGATGTCTCTGCCTTCGAACGAAGTCCCCGACGAGACGATCTCCGAGTTATTGGGGAAGGCATCATTAAGGGCCTCAAAGTATGCCTTATGGTCGTCATAAGGGTGGTAGCTGTCAAACCAGTCGAGATCGTCGATTTGCCTCTTCCAGGTGGTCCTCGTAGCTGACTCAGAGGCAATTGATTCTGCCAGATTCTCGTGCATTACATGATATTCAAGAGCCAAAGTTTGAAACCTTTCGATCTGGTTTGGTGCAATAGCGATATCGATGTGCTTGTTCACTACCGTGTTCCACTCGTCATACTTGATGGTAGACAACTTGTCTAGAACGGCGGCTGAATTGACGCCTGTTTTAACGCGAAGTACTTGGTAACCATCGTAGGAGACTGGACTATTCGCCGACACTAAACCACCAATTAAGGCGAACAGGGCGAGAGGACGCATAATGGTTGAATTGCAAAGTTACAAGTAGAGACCGCAGAGATGGAAGAAGCCGCTGTCCCTTTCTTTCGGGCGTATGCTCTGGGCTTTTCTATGCCGGTCTGTCCTATCCAAGGAGCAAGCAACATTCTCTGTATCTCGGCGTCATCGGAACCCAAGAAAGCTTCCCAGACACATTCTCCAATGCGCCCCCTCAATATTTGGAGAACGTTGCACTCAACTCTCTTGGATTGCGTTTTCGCCTTCCGAATCAATTTTAGATAGCACTTAGCAGACTTGGCATACCTTATCGTTAAGTTTGTGCCAGTCATATCTCCCTCCGCTTTTAAGTGCCGGCATCACGATTAGGCGGTGCAACTGGATGAAATCACTTCGCCCACGACGTTGACCTTTTAGGGAAAGCGTCGTTACGTCTCGGTTCGTTCGTTGAGTAGAGCACGTCATCTGACATGCAGGAAATTCAGCACATCTCAAGATTGCATTGGTTGGTTTCTGGACAGAGGGCAGTTGCATATGTCCTAGACCCAAACAACAAGCTCTTTAGGAACATATTGGGTAAATCATGTACAAACTGCAACACGAAACGTCCAAGCGATGAGTTCTTCATCTTTCGATGCATCCTAAAGAATTATGGCATGCCATGATGCTTTGGTGCCCCGTGATTTCTGAGATATGAGTTCAGATGGTCGCATCTTCCGAGACAGTTCTTTGATACTGATGCCTGGATCAAAGAAGCCGTTCATCATGGTTTGAATGCCGATGCATCGAAACGCCCAGTTGCAAATGACCTTTCTGTTTGCTGACTAGGCTGCCACCCAAGCCTGCGGGAATTTTTGAAAGGCCTCTGACTCTTATGGCTCTCATCGCCCTTCGATGAATTGTTGACCCAAGCCTAGTAACCAGCGTGCTGCGTCTGGGCTTGTCTGGAATAGACTGAAAGAAGATCCATGCAGAATCTCTGAAATGCAACGAGGCGGACCTCTTTCGACTTTAAGCCACCACTTCTCTTCAGTCCCATTGCTGGGACTTCTCGATTATCTTCAAAGATTGCACCTGAGCCCAAAAGTCTCCCAAATCTCCAGCTCCTACCCCAGACACGGCGATCGCAACTTTCGCTTCATTCCAATTTTCGCGTGCTTTTCAATATGTCTTCGGATTCAGACACGATGTACTCGGCAGCTTCTGACAACGAAAGCAGTCAGCATGAGAGTCACGCTAGTTTCCCTGCAGAGGTAGCTGATCTTATGGCCCAGATGCACCATCTCAATCTGGACCCTGAACAACAAGGTCATGACGAGGTCTTGTCTAGCCCTCTTCTCACAGTACCCGTCATCAATACTTCCCCTCCTTCGCAGTACGGCCTCTTCGGTATAAGCCTCTCCGAGGGCTCACCCACCACTGTGATCTCTAGAACGGATTCTAGAATCTTTCACAATGTCACCTGTCCCTCAAGCGTCTTCATTTGCGGCAGTCAAGGTTCTGGGAAGAGCAATACGCTTGCATGCCTTCTGGAGAACTGTCTACTCACTAGTTCCTTGGGCAAGCTTGTCCTCCCACTCACAGGGATAATCTTCCACTATGATAGCTTCGTGTCGGACTCGGGAGGTCTTCCGTGTGAAGCGGCTTTCCTTGCTTCCAACAAGGATGTTTCGGTCAGAGTGCTGTGCGCCCCTACCAACGTTCGCACAATTGAGGTTAGCCATAACAGCTTCCCTACAACGATGACATCTTTGTTTTCTAATCAACGTCTTACCAGCGAATTTACAGCGCCATCCCCAACCTCAAGATTGAACCTCTGAGGCTCAGCGATCGAGACCTCAACACCAAGCGCATGAACGACTTAATGGCAGTTGGAGAAGGCACTATGCCCCTTTACATGCACGTCATCAACCGGATCTTGAGAGAGATGCGCATCGAGCAACAGAACCTTGGAGTTCCTTTCAAATATAAAACATTCAAGAAGCGTTTGAGCGAGGCGGACTTGACCCCAGCACAGAGAGTTCCACTAAGTCAGCGCCTTGACACCCTTGAAAGCTTCATGCTGGACGGCAAAGGCAAGGTCGTCCAAACTGGTATCGACTGGATGGCTAAGGTAATCATACTAGCTTCGGTTATTTCACACTATCCCATTTTCTATTCGGCTAACGAATCGTCGCAGTCGGGTCAACTGACCGTCGTCGATCTTTCTTGCCCTTGTGTCACACCAGAACTTGCCTGCTCTCTATTCAACATCTGCCTATCCCTCTTCCTGGAGCAGCAAACTTCCATTGGAAAGTTCGTGGCTCTCGACGAGGCACACAAGTACATGAAGGAATCCGACGAGAGTCAGACACTCACGAACTCCTTGCTGGAAACAATCCGCCTGCAGCGCCATCTTGGCGTCCGAGTCTTCATCTCAACTCAAGAGCCCACTGTTTCTACTAAGCTTCTCGACCTTTGCTCCATGACAGTCGTTCATCGGTTCACCTCACCCGACTGGCTTCGGACCCTACGCCAGCACTTGGCTGGCATATCTTCCATGTCGGTGACGATGGCCACTGAGGGAGAGTCAAGTCATGCGGCTGAGCCCATCACAATTGGGACAAAAGATCCTGCTCTGGAGCTGTTTTGTATGATTGTTTCGCTGCATACCGGACAGGCACTCGTGTTTGCTCCGAGCACTGTTCTCGACTTGCAAAAGGACGGCGATGCAGTTGTCCTGCAGCGACTAGCTCATCGGGCTCTTCATGTGAAGGTTCGGTCTCGGCTGACCATGGATGGGGGAAAGACTGTCATGGCCTGAGTTTCTCATGATTCCTGGGATTTACCTCATCCACTTGAACAAAAGCCACCATATTGAGAGCACGTTTCAGGGGTTGACGGCTCGTGGGGTAAGGCTAGAAGAAGTTCAACATCCAGACCTGTTGTTTACGATGTAGAGTATGATATTTTCAATGCAAGTAGGTACATGATGATGGTTTGATCTTTGAGACAGGTGAAGGAGACAACCAATGCGTGGTATTATTATCGGTTATCAAGGCCAACAGCGGCATCAACACGTGCGCTCCCAATTGAAGTAACCCCAGAATGCACGATCCGTATTAATTGAGCCGGCTAGCAGATTCGTAGGCACACCATAGAACACCATCTTCATTGCGAATGCCGAGGTCTGAATCGTTTGGTCGGTAATAGTCGCTGTGATACAGCATGACAGATAGGTGTGTGTCCACTGACTGAGGTTGATGGTAGTTCTCTTCAAGTTGCAGTCACACTGCATCTCCAAGTTGTCTCCCTCTGTATTTGAGATTACGCAGCCATTGCATTTGTAATCGAATCCACCGCTGTGATTGTTGGCACCTCATTACAGTTGTCTCGTGGAAAAGAAGTGAGACTTACTTTTGCTGCCACGCCAGATCGCTCCTAATTTCACCAAGGCATTTGTCGAGTTCCAGCCTGTTGGCGACTTTGTCCCCTGATTTGGGATGGCAATGAGCATAGAGGTCGACGTACCAAGTTCCATCCCTTCTTCCCCGATATCCCAGTTTAATATTTTCACAGGACCGCTTGAACCAGTGGCCGGAAGGGTCTCCGGGAACTGCAGAAACGGTGGTGATCAACGTAGTGACGATTGTAGTCAACTTCATGTTTGCAGTATGGACGAGGTCGCCGGAAAAGATAGGAATAAATTTCTGGGATACTGCGCAGTTCTCAAAGACGGACACGAAGACAACCTGTGTAAGTGGGAGATTTCCATTAATAAAGTCTGGGGCCTTTCTCCATTAACCTGCCGAGAGTTCAGAGTAAACAGTGGAAATGGCAACAGTCAGGGTCTCGTGTATCACGAAGTGAACAAACCCGCGCGTCAGTCGGGTGGCTAATGTCATTGACTTTACCCAAACATCACCATTCGTGAAGGTTCACCGAGCTTTTGGAATAGAAAGTCAAAAAAGAAACAGATACGGCTCACTAATGTTGTAGGGGTGTGTCTACTCGGTCGTTTATCCATCAACTTGCAGACTCAATGCGTCATGTGTACGACTTGATGCTGAGGCATCTTTGTTCTTACCTTGTATTTTACCGCCATTCGCTGATACGAGCCCAAGAGGGAAGATTGTGCGAACAACGGCGTAACCAAGTCAATCATGACCCGCTGCCAAACTGTAAGGACGCTGGGCTTTTGCTCCATCCCCACAAACAGGCACAAACACTACTACCGCTGCTGCAAGGAAACAGCTGCACAAACATAACGTTATTTCTCTCGTCCGAACAGCTTTCTTTCAGATCAAACCCGACGAGCGAAAGTTGTGTGACGCCAATCTACCGCCGCCGACGTGCGAACATTGACGTTGCGTTAGCAGCATGTAATGAATGCACTTGGGTTCGCCGCCTAGCGGGAAGTCTGGGTAAGCAGGCATCACCAGCCATGGCTCACAACATTGCGAAAATTCAGGCAATCGGGGACGGATCTGGGCCAAATAACACATTGACATTTGAATAGGCAGATTCGTTCAGTGACGCAGCTATCATCAAGCACATGTTGACGATCGGCTAAAGTCCGGGCGTATGAACCGCAGTGGCGATGGCGAAAACGAGTCATTTTCAGACCGCCAATCACTCGGCAGAAATGGAGCCGAAGGAGAAAAAAAACACAGACTCGTGTCTTGTCAACTTGTGTCTCCCTTGCGGACGGCGCCGTCTCCCCGGCGGTCTGTTTCAGTCAAAGAAACATGGACCAAAAGATGACAAAAACACGACGCAGCCAATGACGGGGCAATGTTAGAATTCTCCCAGACACGTGTTGAAAGGAAAGGACGGGACGCGGCTTATCGGGGGGCTGCCCGTGCTGAGCCCTTTTCCTGACCCTTCTTATCTTACTTCTCTCTGTCTCTGAAATATTACTCACTCACCGAAAGTCACAGCTGAAGGCCGGTCTGACAGCCAGACTGCCTGCCTCACTGGAAGTGAGAGCGCAGGAAATGTCGAATTCCCGGGGCTTGCACTCCGTTCTCGAGTGGATCTCACATGTGCCCCCTTAAGGTATCCGGGGTAAATCGAGATGACACCGATGAATACTATGGAGAAGACGCCCAGTGACATTTCTTCGGCAGTGACTGACACGCCGGGCCACTGGCGCGGGAGCACAAGCCACGTCGACACACAAAAGGCGCAGTCTGGGCCCAAGGATAGGGCAGCCAAAAATTTTCACGATACCCTCATTTGGTAAAGCGGGTCTTCGTCCCCGTCCCCGTCTCCCCGTCCCGCCATCCGGTGTCTAGGCCTTATCTATCCCTCGTGTCCTTGCCCAAAAGGGTGCGAATAGTGCGCAATGAATAAGCTAATCAACCGTCCCGCCTAGCGCTTAATGGCTTTTTTCTTTTCCCATCTCGTGAATCTCATCTCATCCGTCCATCCACTCCCGACAACTCATCATCCACATCATCACCACCACAACAACCGCCAACATCGCCAACACCAGCGCGACGGCACTGGAGACGGGCCACACAAATGAGGCCGGCCGCACACCCCGCGCCGCCATCGAGCAGCCTCCCACCCCTGCGGACTCTCGACACCCTCACCGAGTCCGACATCACCGCCGCCCTCAACTCCCTTTCGACAATCTACTGCTCATTGCCCGTCTCCGTCGCCTTCCAGCTCAACCCGGACCACAAACTGCCTCACCATGCCTCGCCCGTAGTCGACTCCGGTTACGTGTCCGAGACCGACGACGACCATGAGGAGGTCGACGGCGTAGACCACCACATCGCCGCCCTGCGCGTCGACGCCTTTGAGCGCAGCTTCGTCGAGCGCTGGTTGACCGGCTTCATCGCCCGCGCCGAGACCCTCTCCTGCTTCGAGTCCGAGGACGCCTGCCAGCTCGCCCTCGACCAGGCCTCCTGCGTCCTCGAGTCCTTTTTCGCGCCCGCCGAGGACGACGAGGCCGAGGATGAGAAGGACCAGGACTACACGCGCGACTTTTCCTTTGAGCTTTCGCTTCCAGAGAGTGACGGCCGCGTCCCCGTCACCGTACGCCTCAACGACCGGCTTGCAGGCACGAATTCCGCCGACCCTGACGATGTCGGCCTGCAGAGCTGGGGTGCATCCATCGTGCTGTCGGACTTGATGTGCGCGGACCCGGCCCGCTTCGGCCTCACGCAGCCCGACCTCGGCTCATCGCCGCGCATCATCGAACTCGGCGCCGGCACGGGTCTCGTCAGCTTGGTGCTCGGGAACATGCTGCCTCATCTCGGCGCATCAGAGTCGACCATCGTCGCGACGGATTACCACCCAGCCGTGCTCGAGAATCTCAAGGCCAACGTCGCCATCAACTTTCCCTCGGCAACCGAGGCGAGCCTCATCAAGACGACGACTCTGGATTGGTCCGCACCTGACCTGCGAGCACCCCTGGACAACCCGGCAGAGATCCTCATCGCGACGGATGTCATCTATGCTCCGGAGCACGCGACTTGGTTGAGAGATTGCGCGACGCAACTGCTCGCGCCGGGCGGGGTTTTCTGGCTGCTGGTGACCGTTCGCCGGAACGGCAAGTTCAACGGCGTCAGCGACACGGTGGAGGGGGCGTTTACGGCGAGTGACCGACCGCGCGGCGAGGATGGCAAGCAGCTGACCATCTTGCACAACGAAATCATTCAAAAGCGCAAGGAGGTCGGGCGTGGCGACGAGAGCGGCTACAAGCTTCTGAGAATCGGATGGGCATAGACATATAGACAATTATAAAGGTGGACATGGCATAGCATAGACACGAGGCACGAGACACGACACTAGTTAGACAGACGTAGAACATAGAACCTGCAAAGACCATAGAAGGCACATCGAGTCCCTAGGGGTTGAGGACATTCGGGATATCAATAATTCAACGACTTTCAAGTCACTTCAATCAGCCAGGTGCCATATGCCTTGTCAATACCCATGTATTTCTGTTTTCATACGTATACGAGTGAGAAGGGATCCGAAACGCCAGATAAGGTATGCTTGCTAGGGAATCGCGAGGCTATGCGAGAAGAGCCTCTAAAGGAAACAAGGGGTAGAAAAAACAGGTGTGAAGCGGTCTGGCATCCAGATACCACGGTCCGTGTGCGTCTGCCCTCCCCAATCATCATTTACTCCAATCCTCTGAACCTTCTGTTGAATTCCTCCACTGCAACGGCCACCATCTTGTACAAAAAGGCGCGCCCGCTCTCGTCGCCGACGGGGATGAATGGGCCATTTGTGCCGCCTCTGAGAGTCAGGCTGAGGCCCGTTCGCTCCTTTGCGATTGTCTGGACGTCCTTGAGAGGCACGTCCCACTCTGATGTCAGACGCCGGCTACGAATAAGCAGAATCCGGGCGTACGTGACCATGACTACCATATCTTCGCGAGGCAGCTCTAGGTGTGCGATATAGTTCTCGTTGAAGTATTTTCCGTTGTCGACTTGCTTCAGCCAGGACTGGCCGAGAGCTTCACGGGCATTGTACGGGCGCACGATACCGTCAGATGGCACAAACCGCGCAGGGCGAACACGGTCCAGTTCTGAGCCATCAAAGACGGTTGTCGTGTTTCGAATGCCCTCAGAAACGTTCGAGGCCATGTCCAGAACGCCAATAGCGGGCTTGGTTGCAAAACCAACGACTCCCTTGCCGATACCCTTGAAGAATCCGATCGCACCCTCCTGCTCGGCCCCTTCAAGCGGCTTGCGCACCAAGCCGCCAACTCCAGATGCGGCGCTTGTGAAGAGGGAGTTTGCACCTGTAGTGACGCCGTATAGGGCGTGCTTGGGGCGGTTTCGGGCACGAGTGATGCGGCGTCGATCTTGGAATTGCTTGTCAAGGGTCGCAGCTGCGAGACCCTTGGACAGACTGCCAGTGAACTTGGAGAAGGAGTCGGTGAAGCCATACACGGATTTCTTCACCAGTGACGCAGCACCCTTGGCGACGCCGATTCCAAAGTCTTCAGGCTTGTCCGACAGGATGAGTCCTTGGTAGGGCTCGTAAAAGACATCAGTCAATCCTGAGCTGATGTTGTTGAACAATCCCACAGGGTTACCCAAGAAATCGGCAGATCCTAGAATCTTGTGGATTTGGTAGAGCACCTCTTGACTGTAGTGATTCGAGATGTTCTGGGTCAGAGCAGGAACCGAGACTCGGACATTGTCAAGCATGAGAGCATTCAGACGAATGGGTGCATCGTTGACGTTTCCAATAGCCATCGTCATGACGTTGAGGAAGAACATCAACGGGTTGCGCGATGATGTCTTGTCCTCAGCGTTGACGCGCTCCGTGCGCATGAAGGAGAGGTCTAGTTGCATGGGCTGAATATTGAGCAACTCGAAATAGATGTCCTGGCCAGATTGTTGCTGATTCGGCTCGGGAATGTCGAGCTCTTCGTCGCAGAGCTTACCCTCTTCGTTGCTGTCAGACCATGCAGCTCCAGGTATATTCGAGAAATCAAGAACGGCATAGACGAAATCTTCGTCCAACTCAATCGTCATCTGCTGCATTAAAACGGTAGCGTATTTGATATACAACACACCATAGGAATCATCCTTCACGCGGGTGACCATGGCGTGAATCGAGGGGTGCGCGTCGACTTCTTGAGCTCTCTTCGGGACGACGCTAGGGTACAGAATCATTGGGAACAGGCCGCCGTAAAGCTGATTGTCAATCTGGATCCACTTCACTGAGAAGCTGACCGTCTGGGTTAGCGGCGCATCATGGTAGCGAAGGGAGACATCTCTGAAAGTGACGTAGGCGAGCTCCTTTAGTTGTGAATTGATGAGTGAAATGCCGATACCCGAAAGCTTCAGTTGGGCTCGGAATGTCGCAGTCGTCTCTTGATCCTTGACCTCGAATCCATCAGTGCTAGTACGAGCGCCGGACTTGGACTTTTGCCTGTAAAGGCTCTTGGACTGTCGGAAGTTGGACAGGATTAAAGTCTGAGTCGGGCCGTCGGCAGCGACATTGATGTCGATAATCTTTTGCTGTCCAGATGCAGAAGTGAACTTCATTGGGATCTGATTACCGATCTCGGCCAGCTTGACGTGTCGCTCCTTGCCATTGACGTTGATGATGATCTCGCGGAACTTGGCTGCAGGGAAATCCCAAGCATACGGCATGATGCTGCGCGGAGGCAAACGGTACTTGACGGGTCTCCAACCGGATCTGTCCTCAACACCATCATCCTCCAGGCTAGGGTTCGCTTGGTAAAAGGTGAACTCGGTGTCACTCTCATTCCTCATCTGGTAGGGCCAGTTCTTGGTCTCCATGCTGAGGTGCAAGAAGATTGTGGCACCTTCCATCAAGATTTCGGCGCGAATCAGTCGTTGCCTTTGGCCTGCCTTTGCGATCTTGATGTGAGTCGTGCCGATGTCTGAGATATTGAACGGAGAAGTCCATTGGTTATTCATCCCGGGGTGGCATAGGGAAAGTTGCTTGACAGCAGTCTTCTGCATAAAGTGAAGAGGCTGGTGCGCGCCAGGCTTGAGGGTCATGAAGCCTGATGAGCTGGACTCTCTGACGTTGATCTCCTCGCCCAGTTTGTTCTCCAGGACAAATCGCGGTGCCAGGGTGACAACCTTGGTCATCTTGTACTTGCCCTCGCCCGCCTCGGTGGTTATTCCGATGTGTACTTCAGTGTTCCGAGAAGGGGAAGGTAGCACCACTTCAGTTGTACTGCCAATGGCGTCAAAACTTTGCGGCTTGCTCCATTCCGAGTCTGCAATCTGCAACAGCGTGCGATTCCTATGGTCGTCGTTGCCGAAGGAGAACATGAATGGCGTTGCCTTAGGGCGGTCTCTTTCAGACCTGTTGTATGACAGCGTCGATTGGCCTGCGGCCGGTCGGGCTCCTTGTAAAAATCCCTTGGCGCGGATCTGCATGTCCAACCCAGTCTTGTTCAGGATGATGTAGGGACTGTAGACCGTAACTCGGAATGCACCTCCACTGTTGGGAATCTTGTGGTAGTGCAATTTCAAGTTGAGTTGAAGGCCATCGGCGTCCTTGCAGAGAAGCTTGTCTTCTTTCTTGAAATCGTCCGACTGTCCAGAGTTTATGATGGCAAAGTCGCTGGGCTTAAACACGGTATCCTGCATGTCGATGCTAAGAAGAAGAAGGTGGGAAAGCTCAACGACATGTACCGGGCTAAGACCACCCTTGCGAAGGAAGTTCGCCCAGTCTTTCTTGGTGTTCTTGTCGTAGATGCGGTACTTGAAGTCGTACGGCAACAGGTTCTCGAGGATCACTGGAGGCGACAACTTGATGCGCATGTAAGGGTAGTTCCTGTGAGTTCGTTAGAGGAGTGACGTGAGTAATGGCATGAGAACTTACTTGGTCAATGGGTTAGATCTGTCGAAAGTAGCGTTCAATTGGAAGTAGAATGGATCTCCGTTTTCCCCCTTGCAAACCATTGTTCTTGTAGGTCGCTTCAACAAGTCTCGCCACCACAGGCTCTCCGACGACCAAGCATAGCCAAATCCGGAATCGGGGCGCACAAGGAGGGACTTGAGGAACGCAGCTCCGACGGGCGCCGGACGGCTTTCGCCTGGGGCAATCTTCTCGATCTTGAGGAGATGGCCCTCTTGTGCGTCGTAGACGCCCAGTTCAACGGGAATTTGGGTTTCGTTCTCCACGACCAGAGGTGATCGAAGGGTGACATATTTGACGTTGTCCTTGCCAAGAGTAACTTCAACAAGGAGACGATGCAAGATATTGTCGGTCTTGGGCTTCAGGCTGTAGATTACCTCTCCCTCGCGGTTCAGCCTGACATTTTTGACTGGGTCGAAGCCACTGCCTTCAAGGTGGATGCCGACACTACCGGTGCTGCTCTCGGATGAGAGATTCTCACGCATCTTCTCCCAGGGCTCAAAGCTCCACGGTACTTCTTGGCCGTCTTCTAGACGGGCTGTCATATTGTCGTCCGTAGTAGAGCTCTTTGACTGCACCACCACATCAAAACCAGTGTAATTTCTGATGCGGTACGGCGCATCTACGCCGCGCGGCTTGCCTAGAACGTCCTCGTCTTTGCTGAGGAACGCAAAGGATTTGGACGCCAGAGCGATGGTAGCAGTCGTCAAAGTGACGTCAAAGACTTTCTTGGAGGCGACATCAATCGACATTAGACCGGACTGAGCATCCTTTGCCATGCCGATACCAACTTGCCAGGGTTCAAGGAGGGGCTCCCAGGCAGACTTGGAGAAATTATAGACGTTCGTGTACAAGTCGATAGCGGTCTCGGCCTTCAGGTTCGAAGACCAGTCTTCGGCCGAGGCGGTGAAGTTCTTGATGCCGAGATCGAGGATAGGAAGTTCGTGGACGTCGCCGATAAGGACAACGCGAATCCCTTCAATCGTTGCAGACAGCTCTTCGTGTCGCTTGGGTGGTTGCTGGACCGCCGTTCCGTAAGGATCGCTGTTCGCTTGTCTGGCCTGTGAGGCTGCAATCTTTTGCGTCTGTGATTTCGACATCATGGTCTTGTTTGCAATAGTAGACGGCCCCTTGCCGCTAGCTGTTCGCTGCTTAAGACCAGCTTGGCGTAGTTGTCTCGCCTTCTCATCTGCGGCAGATGACGACTTTGGGTCTTTCGGCTGCTTGTCAGAGAGCTCTGTCGCTTTGCTGGCAATCTGTAGTGCGAGTAGAATATCTCGGAGAGACAGGCGAAGAATCAACGGCTCAATGTCAGCATGGATGCTGGTCATGTTAGGCTTCGAGCTATCCATGGACATTTGGATGGAAAAGTCATCGATGATCCGAAGGCGAGAGTCCTCAAAGCGGTCCATGCGACAGAGGAACATTCCAATCTCGGATACTTGGAATGTCAAAGCATGCTGTTGGGATAGAAGGACTTGCTTGGTGCCAAGAACGATGGCCTCAGAGCTTGAGCTGAGGGGGTTGGCGATCAGGATGACTTGAGCATCAACGATGTTTACCCTGTAGGCGATGCTCATAGTGGTTTGAGGCTTCTCATCTGTGCCATCTTGAGTCTCCTCCTGTCCGTCCTTGCTGCTCTTCTGCGATCGGGCCTTTGACCAAGTCACCTGCATCGAATCTGCGTCCGCATCAGACTCTTCAGGAGTGTCGATCAATAGCGACTCATCGTCGACAATAGAGGGTTCTTCGGGCTGTAGGCCGACCATTACGAAGTTCTGGATAGCGAAGAGATAGTCAAGGGCGAAAATGATTCGGGGGCTGTCGATAGTAACGATGGCGATGAGGTTCCTGTCCTGTCCGCCAGACATCGTGATGCTCGCCATGAGCTGCTGCACCTCCTTATTGGACGACGTCATGATCCGCCGGAACTTGTTAGTGTCCCTCGGACGGCTATCATAGATAGTAAACGAGTGAATGAGGAACTCGCCCTCGAGAGACCCGTCATTAAGCATTCGCGTCTTCAATTTGGTGACGTCCAGGGAAAAGCGTGACAGGCTGGCATTTTCAAGCTTGCCGACAGGCTCTTCATCGGGCGCCAAGATCAGCTCCATGCCGATGGTGTTGACTTGGAAGACCAGGTCGAGCTTCGTCCATGTTTTGTCTTTGGGTGAAAGCTCAGGTCCAAGGTCTACCAGTTGCTGCTCGTTGCCCTTGCTCTTGTCGATCGGCAGTGACTTGGCCCTTTGAAGCGTGTCTTTGTCTACCTCGCGCTCAGCTTCCTGGTTCTGTTCGTCGGCATCACCGGCAAACGCTGCCGGTACGGATTTGGAGATCTCCATCAAGAAGCGGAGTTGGTATTGGGTGAGTTTGAGGTTGAAATCAGACATGCTGCCCTCAATTTCGAGTTCGGGGCGCTTCGTGCCATCTTGGTGCTCCGCGTACGTGACATTGAACCCCAGATCAACCTTGTCAATCAGCTCCAGCTCCTCGGAAAGATCCCCCGGGTAGTTGAAGTCAGAAGTCAGGCGAATATTCCGAATACCGGCGTTGATCTTGGTTGCGATTTGCGAATTCTCGGAGTCGTCCAAAGGAGCGAACTTATTCTGCGCATAAATCTCTCCCAAGTATGCAGTGATAACGTCGCGCTTAGGCTGGCCGTGATTGACCACACGAGGAAAGACCACGATTGGAGTCTTGACAACCACATCGTACTTGAACCTGGACGTGCTCTGTTGGATTTGGTTGGCCTGGTTGGCGGCGGCTTGGCGGGCGGCATTGTAGATTGCTTGCATCTTGCCAAACTTCACCAAGAACTGGATGATCTTCCTGAATGGCTCTTCAAGGAAGTTCAGCTTCACTGATCCAGCCCGGAGATAGACAGACGAGTCATATCCGGGGTACGCCTTCTTGTTGGTAGCGTCGAAGGTCTCGTATCTGAAATCGGCCAGTTCGTCGCCTTGGATGGAGATGAGTTGCCTCAAGTTGGACTCCTCGGAGACGCCTTGGTTAATGTCGTCGACCAAATTGAGGTTGCCCAGCTTGGCATTCACTCGCATGGTCTTGCCCAAAAGGAAGACTCCAACGTCGGCGTGGTTGAAGGACAACGTAGCCAAGCGAATTCCGTCGTTGTTGAGGATCAGCCGGATACTCTTTAGGTCTACCTTGACCCTGATCGAGCCTGAATTCGCAGGTGCATCCTCGGGTGGGCTGTCGATTGCAATCTCGACATCTTCCTCGCTGTCGTCCTCTGAATCCGAAATCGCCTTCTGCTCTTGAGGTGTTGCCGCATCGTTGTTGTTACCAGTGAACGTCGCCAAGATAAAGTCTAGCAGAGTCAAAAGTGTTTTCCGAGTTACGACTAGGTTGATGGTGGAGATTGCAGCCGTGACATTCGTCTCCACGCCTTCGTACACTGGCATGAACTCCGGTGACAGGCGATTGACCTTCGTGAATTTTACATTGACGAGGCTGCGATTTTGCTCGTGATCATCGGGGTCCCCTGATGACACGATAGACTTGAACTCCGCCGAAGGATTGTCCACAAAATCATCGATGGTAACCGACCCCAGAGACACTTCAGCCGACATGTCATATGGTCGCAGGTAGAAGAGTAGATCAAAGTTTTCGGCGACAAGCTCGACAAGCAATGCATCGGGCTTCTTTTTGTCTGGGTCACTGCGGTAGAGAGAGCCCTTGAGGGTATCCACCTTGAACTTGAACTCGAAAGAGCGCTGCTGTAGCTTAAGCTGCTCCTTATTATCTCGGCCGCCGTCGGCATCCTCGAATTCGTCACTGTCCTCGTCATCATCGTCAATCACAATGGCGGTCTGTTGCTGCATGAAGGGGAACTGTGTTGATTTGCGGCGGGAAGGCTCTTTACGAGAGCGTGATCGAGATGATGCGGTGCTCAAGCCACGAGGGCGAGTCGTCACAGCGGAGCTCTGCGAGTCTTTGATTTGCTCCAGTTGATCGTTATCCTGATTGAACTTGGGTATGGCGACGTCAATGATCCGCATCAGGTTTTTGTACTTGGTATCCGACACGGTTGCATGCAACAGCGGCAAGTGGCCAGACACCTTCAGCTTGGTCAAGTTGGGAGCCTTGGGGAGGATAGAGGTTTCGACCACGAAGTCAACATTGATGCGCTCGACCACATGGAGATGCTGTGTGTCATCTTTCTCGGCTAGCTGAGCCTTTGTAACCTCGATGGATGGTCCTATCAGTACCTGAGTGGAGGAGAGCTTGACCAAGAACTTGTCATACATGACGGACTCCAACCTCTTAAAGTCCTCGTCCGTGTATGATTGTCGCTGCTTGGATTGAATTTGCTTCATGGTGTTTTGGTCAACCAGTTCGCTGTTGACGCTGATGTGACCGGCATCCAGAATCAAACACGTAGACTCCTTGACGTTGATACTGACTGGCACGATAATGAGAGGGGCCTGGAGGTCGAGCTGAGCGTTGATGGTCTTGTGTTCCTCGAGCGCAAACTCAAGACCAGCCCTCGTCTGCTCCCTGAATGTTTCTACCGTGGCGCCGGCAGTCTCCATGAGAGCGGTGATGGACTCCATGTGTCTCTCTGGAGGACGGAAGAAGTCGGCAACACCAACCACGAAGTTGGGGTTCCAGACAATCTCCAGTGGTTTGAGAGAGCCAGACAAGGCTATGTCGCCCTCCTTATCGATGGGATTCTGTTCAACCTCAAAATGGAAGAATGGTTCGTCCTCGTTGTCCTCCAGCTCTTCAATGGTCAGCTGTTTGTGCTCGTGGACTTCGGGCGCATCCTTGACTCGAACAATCTCGGGGAAGAGGGAGTCGGGAGTGGTGCCATCATTGACACGGAGGCCACCTAGACTGACGTCGGCAAGGAAAGAATCGGGGCGCTGCAGAACCTTGGCCTTGAATACGTCGAAGTGAAGGCTAAGGAGATCACTTCTCTTGCCATTGTGACTTTTCTTGAGAGTGAAGCTTCCTGTGCTAAGCCATGCCTCAACTTGCATCTTGACAGTATCTCGAGGTACGTCAACGGATTCGGCGATAGCTGTCTTCTCGTCCCAGTCAATGGCGTCGTACAGCTCCTTGCGTTGCTCTTCTGTGATTTGCGTGTTCTCGTCGTCGTTCTGAGGTTCCGGTTGTTTGGCGCCGCCACCCCAGACCCAGGACACCCAACCTTGTTGCTGCTGCTTAGGGGGCTGGTTCTTCAGGGCTTCTGCGTTCTCCTTTTTGAGTTGGTTCCGTGCCAGGGACCGCCAGAACCGCAAGTCTTCGTAGTCGAGCTTCCACTCGAGTTTGTTGATGTCGTCGGCTTCTTGCGAAGACAGCTGTTGCTGCTGCTTCCTCTTCTTGAAAAGCTCGATGTAGCGCTTGCGGTCGTCGCGCCGTTCACGGAAGTAGTCCCATGACCACCTGCGGTTTCTCTCGTGAATCTTGCTGAGCACCGCGTCTCCGGCGAACTTGAGCCATGCTCTGGGATCTTCCTTTGGCGTGACGCCCTTTGGCTGGAACTTCTTGTACTCCTGGTGCCGGATAAAGTAATGGAAGAGGTCCACCATCATCAGGCCATCACGGTATTGATCGTCATCGATGACCAGACCAATCTCCTCGAACAGCAAGCTTGCCTTGGCTTTGGGTACGTGGATGTCACCCGTCTTGTCGAGAACAATCTTTGCCTTTCCGTTGACAGGACGGAGGATGAATTGGTGGTTGAGCTTCGTATCCTCTGTCGATCCTATCAAGCTCTTGAACTTGCTAACCATCTCGTCGTGGGGCATAGGCTCGTCGTCATCAGAGGTAATCTCTCGTCCCGGGCCAAGCAGCTCTGTGTCTGTGTTCCAGTAGACAGCAAGGGCGCCGAGGGTGGCGAGCTTGTGGGTGCTCTTGGTGGAATCTTGGATGAAGGTTGGCTTCCACTCGCCATTGGTACTGACGGCGCTGAACTCCTCCAGCGTGACGCCGAGAGCGAAGGGGTGTCCAGGTGCGGATATAGAGTCTTCGTATCTGATGTGGATGTTCTTGACCGTGACTTGCAGGTTGTCGACGATCTTGGTGACCAAGCTCTGTGTGAAGCTCTGGCTCTTTTGCTGCTCCTCTTGGCTCATGCCCTCTTGTGATCTCTCTTTGAGAAGTTCAGCTGAGTCGAGCTTCTCCATCTTGATTCTTTGTTTTCTGCGCTCCTCCTCGTCCTCGTCGTAGGCAGCTTCCTCCCTTGGAGAGGCAAGCAGGAAGACATCTTCGATAAAGACCTTGACGGGGGCTCCACGTAGGTTGGACCACGGGATGATGAGGGTCAACTCGCCGAGGTGGCCTTCCATGACATTGATGGGAAGCTTCAGCTGGTCGAGGGCCTCTCTCCGGAGCTCGAGGTTCCTGAGCTTGACATCGCCAGACCAGATACCGACCTTGAGCTGTGCTGGGTCGAAGTTCTTGACGTACATGCCCAGAAACCTGTTGAGCAGGCCGGCGACGAGTCCCTCCAACATGGTGTATGTATTGCGCCGTTACCCTGGCGAGGGAAACTCAGTATTGGGTATCTATCGTGGTGCGGCCGTCTGAGGCATGGACAGGGAGGGAGAGCGTCGGAGGGTCGTAGAGCTCGATCGGGGCGGGCGGGGTCAGGTCCGGAGGGGCTCTGCGGGCATGAAAGGATAATCGAACTCGGGAGACGGTGGACGGGGGTCGTGAATCAGGCCGTAGTCGTGATAATATTGGGCTGGGTATCTTTTTTTCTTCCGAGTAACAGGTGGTATCGGTGGTGGCTCGTCGATGGGGCGTGCTGCCGTGTGCCGCTCGCCGTGTCTCCGAATGTGGGATGACAGCTAAGCGAAAGTTGCCAAGTCGAGGAACTGTATACGTCGACCTCGACAAGGACAGATTTGTCGGCAGGTGTGTTGCGTGCGATGTTGGGGCTGGTCGACAACGAGCGACAGGGTTGGGGTTTGATGTCGAGCTGGGTGTTTGTGCATGATGACGCTGCCTGATTCTCGATTCTCCCCCGCAGTGCGGTGCCAAAAACAGGCCGCCAGCTCGGCCCAGACTGTGGCGCTCGACGTGTTGAGCCACGATGGGGTATGTCTACACCTTCTATGCTCGGAAGGGTTAGCGGGACATAGTACGTACCTCGCAGGCTGGGAGGATGCACATGAGGCGGCTGCAAGCAGGCCTCACAACTTCTCTAAATGAATTTCTAAAATTGAGACAAGACACTCTCACTATATCAAGGCCTCAGCTTTATTTTCAAGATTATCTTAATGATTTTAGTATCATCTCAGCGGTCACCAGCCGCAGCACAACACTCCCACTGGCGTGAAGCAAAGGCGCAGACTGAGGAAGCTTGGGCCATCTCCAGCTAAAGCCACACCTCCCCCAGCAGCTGTTCGTCCAATGCGGAGCCTCTGGCCCGGGCGTGGACATGGGCAAGGTCTCCACATTACGTCACCAGCCGAATGGTGGTGCAGCCAGAGCTTCCAGCCAGGTGCGCACCTCCTCTTCCCTCACTGCAGCAGTAGCAGCTTCCCTCACTGCAGCAGTAGCAGCAGTAGCAGTAGCAGCAGTGTTCCGGCTGCCCTGTGATACCGGAAAGGCTGGGCCAGGCCAAGTTGATGGATGGCTGGACTGGACTACTACCTAATTAGATCGGCCTTGATCGAAAAGCAAATGGGATAGCTGCTGTTGCTGCCCTGGTTCTGCCGTGCCAGTTATCCGATGGGCGGGACTGCCTTACATCAATGTGAAGCAATCGGCAGCTAGCTTCCCGGGCCTTGCTCTTGAGACGCTCCAATAAATTCCTTCTTCACTGCTTGGCTCGTCATTTCTCCAAAAACCTGCACCTGCCTGCGACTGACCACGAATTTTCTTTGCTGTTTGAAGCAAATGCCCAATTGTCAGACGTTTGGGTACACGATTGATCGCTTCGACCTTCTCAAGACCCTCAACAACTCTTTCCAGCGGTCCTGCAGACATCACACATCGACACGATGCTTCGCTCCTCGCGCCAACTTCTGCGTCTAGCTCCGCGCTCAGCGGCAGCTCCATCCGCCGCGTCTCCCGCATCCTTCTCCACGAGATCCTCGCGCTCTGCCCTTCAGAGCTCCAAGCGGCCTTCGGTGGCTCTCCAAGCCCGACTGTCCCCGCTATCACTTGTTGCCCGCTACACGAACTCTCCATACGACAAGATAGACAAGAAAGCCGAGGCAGAGATCGCAAAGAAGAAGCTCGAATCGGATCCAGAGCACGTCTCGACCGAATCCTCAACGCGCCATGTCTTCGAGCCTGCGCCTCCCAATCCCCAGCGCGACGAGGATCTCTCTGACGGACTGAAGAAGGAATTGGTACGTTTCCTTTCGCAATCCACAGCAGTTTCGACCACTGACAGATCTCTTCCAGAACATCGTCAAGGACACCTTTGACTTGAGCGAGGTTCCCAGGGAACCCTACGCTCTCGGTCTGGCCGGCACCTTGCCCTACCTGGCAACTTCGCTGAGCACCATGTATCTCAGCTGGGATATCAATCTTGAGTGGCCATCGACTTCTACCTTTGCGAACAATATCTACATGAACCAGGAGTCCGCGCAGTACTGGCTCAGCTTGCTTGAGCCCATCCAACTCGGCTATGGAGCCATTATCATCTCATTCCTCGGCGCTGTTCACTGGGTAAGCAAGCCTGAGCGCACCACCCCAGTATTGGAGCATAATGGTTAACCAAAATGCAGGGGATGGAATACTCCGAAAAGACCCCTTCGCCTGCTCGTACCAAATTCCGCTATGGCATGGGTGTTCTCGCTCCCATGCTCGCATGGCCGACTCTTCTTATGCCGATTGAATATGCTCTCACTGCCCAGTTCGGTGCATTCACCTTCCTCTACCTCGCAGATACTCGTGCGAAGAACAAGGGCTGGACCCCGCAGTGGTACGGAACATACCGTTTTATCTTGACTGCCGTAGTCGGTGTCTCTATTTTCATCAGCTTGGTTGGCCGCACCAAGATTGGAAATGCTCAGCCTCACATTGGCCAAGAGCTCGCCGAGAGCAAGCACTGGGCTAAGACCGACAAGTCCCGCGATTGGGACAAGCTGGAAGAGGAGGAGCGTGAGAGGATCAAGAAGGAGAAGGAGGAAGAGGAAAAGAAGAAGGAGGAAGAAGAGAAGAAGCAAAAGGCTGAAGAGAAGAAGGCCAAGAAGGGAGGCAAGAACAAGAAGGAGGAGAAGGGCGCTGAGAAGAAGGATGACTCGGATGAGAAGAAGGACGACTCTGAGAAGGATGAGTCGAGCTCAGAGCCAGACTCCAAGGATGGATCTAAGGACGCTTCTGAGGAGGAGTCCAAGGATGACTCCGAGGATAAGAAGAGCGACGAGGGCAAGGATGATAAGAAGGAGAAGTCGAAGGGCAAAGAAGAGAAGTCTCGTGGTGACGAGGGTGACAGCAAGGATGAAAAGAAGGATACTGAGAAGGGTGAGAAGAAGGACGAGGCCAAGGACGACAAGAAGTCCAAGGATGAGAAGAAGGACGATAAGGATGGCAAAAAGGAGAAGAAGGAGTAAGGTTTCCGCGTAGTAGCAGGGAGACTATTCCCTTTGTCAGCATGCACTGAGCGACATTTCAGCAAGTCATTTTCCCTGGTCAGGTACGGCGTTGATATCACGATCATACGAGCTAATAGTAAGCCATTTATCATGTTTATGTTGATTATTGAAATGTCCTTAATTTCTTATCGGACATGCTACAACCCATATAATCCATGATGATGATTGATTCCGTTTGGTGCGGCCTTCCGGTATGGCCTGTGTGGCATGGACGAGATCGGGTAGTTGTCCCGTCGAATTTGTGTCCCCGCGATACCCTCAAACCTGGCAGACAAATAGCGCTGTCTGTTATGACCGACTGACTAGATGATCCAGGCTTTCATCGCCAGGGCCATGAGGTCCAAACATTGCACAAATGAATCGTCTGTAGGTAATTGCCCAAGAATGGCAAGTTGAAGCCAAACCCATCGCCAACAACCACGTCATCTGAGCAAGTTTCAACAAAAGCCCATCAACCGGAACCAATACTCGGAGGCCCCGACGCACTGGCTCTCCTCAACATCAACCCAGCCTGCCATTCCTATTTCAGTCTTTACCCCGGACTCTCCAGCTGACGCGTGGCTGATGTTGGGCACGTCGAAACAGTGACAGGCCTCCGGCTGGCAGGAGCGCGTCCGAGCCCCGGACATCCGACTCTGCGAGGCGGGCAGCGCATTGGGAGGACAACTCAGCAAACGGTGCCATCCCGATCCTACGAACCTAGAAACGGTGGAAGGAATGAGGAAGTTGAAGGCGACGATGGGAAACCTGGCAGACTTCGTGAACTCTGCGTCTGCCGTCCCTTCCGACGGCAAAACGGAGCCCGCCGGGGCGCTCATGTCCCCACCCCTCCGCTCGCCGACCCTCCACTCCTCCGATCCGCCCGATCCGTCCTGCGGGCCCCACTCTGGGATCAAGTCAGCTCCGAGGCTCGCCGACCATTACTACTGCATGATATTCCCCGACCGAACTTTCCGCCTAATTACACTAAGAACATGGGGAAAAACCAAGGAATGAAGCAGGCAATGTCCAAAGGCTCCACCGCACCGTTTTCTTCGCTATCCTGCATCATAATCCACTGCCCAATTTTCTGTCGATTGCACCGATTAGATTCGGCACGGATTCCACAGAGGCTTCTGGGGTTTCAAAGCACTGCGCAAAGCACGGCCTCGGCGGATATTCCATCGCCTTGCGCTGCAGACGAACCTGAAGAATGCATTAACGCTGCCTGCCTCCCAGCCACGGAGCACCTGGCCCGAGTTCGTCGCAGCTTTTTCCGTGGCCTAAGGTACTCTACCTGTTGCGTCCCCCACGATCCAGCTGCTATTTTCATGATGGCGAGGCAAAGTCTTAGTTAGAGTGCAGTGCCCGCCTCGTCCTGGCAACTTGTAATGCTTCACTCTCCCCCTCCCAAATGCCCCTCTCCGGAATACGCTCCGATCGGCGTCAGCACCAGCGAACAGGCTCTCAGCACCGCCTACCGCCGTCTAATTCCTCCAAAACATCACGAGACGAGGGTTACCTTCTCTAGTGAACAGTAGTACTGCGCGAGGCGACCCCATCAATCCCATCATGCAAACTGCTGAGTCGTATCTTCAATTCTAGCGCATTCCTCCCAGGACTTTGGTGCCAAAGGAGCATGATCAGCACCAATGACGTGGGGGGGATTACTCGACGGAACTCTTCCGCAAACCCTCAAAGCCATGTGGCACACAAATTGTGTCCAGCCCAACACACTGTAAATCACGTCAGGAACGCAACCTAAGCGCCGAGTATACTTTTGCCCTACGAATTACGATTAGACTACTCAACCATCATGTCATTGCCAAATAAACTCGCCCCCCGTTCCCGTTAAACTCTACCAGAAATCCGGGTTCCTCGCAACCCGCTGCATTCGACTGACGCGCCCGCCCGCCAGTTCCCCACGAAACGGAAAACACGGTAAGAGAACCATCAAAACCCAGCTGCAAACTCATGATCCCGGTGCGCGACACCTGCTACGTTATAACACTGATGTCATCATACACTTCGACGTTCTACAAGCCCTCACCAAATAAACCCTGAAAACGTCGCCTCCGGAGCGGGAACCACAAACCAAACCATGCCGTCACCTACCTTAGCTGTCTTCTTGGACTGCCCGGCCCGCGGCGACGGGGGCCACACAGGGGGATCCATCTGCGGTATGCGGCGGGAGGGGCGCATCACCGCGGACCCGACACACTGACGTCATGGCCACCAAGCCGGGTCTCGCGCCGCGTCTCTGACAAGGCAAAGAGTAGAGAGGTTGTTTTAATCCTTCCCGTGGCAAAATAGCTGTCCCGAACTGAACTTGGAACCGTTTTGGCAAGCTGTAGATCTAGCATCTTTGCAAAAGAAGACTCCATAATGGTACTTTGGTTTGGCGCAATCCCCTGAAAGGATAATGAGCCGTTCCGTAGGGGCCGTCTGCAAGCTCCACAAGCTCCGTTCAGCGTTCGCCGCGTCGCATCGCCATCCGTGAGACCGACTCTCGACGGAGGGAAAGACGGCGCCAGATGCCCCTCTCATTCGCTCGACTGAGCGGCTCCGCCTTGCATCTTGTGCCTTGCAATGTGGCACGCTACCGTTCATGTATCCCCTCACGCCCCGATTACCTAGTTACGTAGTGATAGACACAGCTTGACCGATTAGGAGAGATGAAAGTACTGCGCAGCGACCAGCCAACCAGATAACCAGGGTTTTTGTATCGGGGGTTTTCAGTCTTTTCAGCAGCCTTGGGGCCTAGGATGTTTCTTTCAACGCACCCCTCAGACCCTCTCTCGCTCTGTAGATCTTGTACTCCGCGGAGAGTTTTCCTCCCCTACAAGCGTGTAAGATCGCCAGTAGTCGCCGCAGCCGACGTGAGAAACGCCGCTCACCAGGAGAATATCTCGCCGCAACCTGTACGAAAGATTACGGACGGCGGCGCGGGAGTGCTTGCATAAACCAAATGTACCCAACAAATGTTTCTGGTGCAGCTTGTCATCCCGTAATGCTGTATCAGATAACCTTTAGGTGAGTCGGCAGGGAGCAAGGTCACAATCACACAGTTGATTGATACAGCCCTCTGCCGGCAGGCAAGGCGCTGTCATGCGGACATGCCACAACTGCGACCGTTCAGCCTTGGGCGACTGAGCACTAGTCTTATTCCCGCCTTGCTCATATTATCGCCTACTATATTGTAGACAGGTTCCGTCTATTTACGTGCAAAGCCAGTCCACACCAGCAAGGCACATGACGTCCTCGTGACCGCGCGGGAAGAGAAAGGAATCCTTGATCCCAGCTCCCTCACCGAGGATTGGTCACCTCTCGCAGACCAGGTGATTCGCAGCGATAAGCCGCAATCGAGATCGTTTGACATGCGCGACCCTGCTTTCCCCGCCATTGCAGTGTAACTTGGCCCCCAGGCCAGTAGGCAGATGCAGGTAGGTGCCCTGGGTTCCGACCTACACCGATAGAATTGCGTGCGTCGTCAGGCGCGGCCCGTCGCAAAAGGCGGTACGGCTTGGAAACAGCCTTGGTCGTTACGGGAGAAGCGCCGCGCGAGTGACCCGGCAGACGGGCAGCATGACCTGCGCATCACCCGGAACGGAATGTCACTTGCGGGGGCGGACAGGACGGTAAACAGGATTAACATGAACCACAGAAGAATAAGCCAAGGGAGGGAGAAGAAGAACAACGGGCGCGAGAGTATCCGTCACTTCCAACGGCTCAATCACATCCATTCTAGAAACGCCGTCGAAGAAACGCCAAGATAAACCCGGAGCTACTCCGAGGAAGACTTGGGAATGATTCGATGACTCGAAATCTTGAACATTCCGACAAGTCCATGACTCCCTGATGAAGAACATTCAACCGCCCGTACCTCTGTGCGAAGCTTTTCCCTTGTTACAGGCTCTGTACCGAGCCGAAGCGGAAAAGCACCAGAAAGAAAAATTTTTTGAGATGACGAACACAACGGAGTCAAGCCGAAAGGCAAGAGGACACACAGCCCAAAGAGGGCGCCGTGCCTTGGCACTTGCGGTCGTTGCGCTTGAATGCTTTGTTGAAGATCCGGCGGGGACTGATTCAGGCCGTTTCATACGGGATGGGTGCAATGTGGTTGAATGAGTCGGCAGCTGCGTATTCTCGGTAATGCCCGAGTCGGCTCAGCGCAGTAAATTCTACTGTCTGTGTGTGTGTGTGTGTGTGTGTGTTCGACTGCTGCAACTCACCCACTAGAGCGTTGTCGCTCGCGTGGGAAGATGGCGAAGTTGAGACGATCACGTACGTGTGTGTCTTTTGCCCACCGTCAAGAGTCAGTTCAGTTACTCGCTTTTTTAGACTCTTCGTCGTGCTGTCAAAAGATTGGTCCGAAATACGGTTCGGCTGGTTTGGAGGGGGGTGTCAGAAACGGAGACCAACAAGAGTGATTGACGAACGGTCTAGTTTTCCCCCCTTCCTCTACCGTCCGTCTTCCCCATCTCCGCCATTTCACCTGCGTACCTCGCAGATACTTGACGGACGCTGGCCGGAGGGGAAGAGACCGCCAGGCGGTGAAATGGCGCCGAACCACCCCGAGCACGCCCCCCTCCATTACGGTCTCTACGGGCTATCGTCCTCCTGGAGCCTTGTGCGAAATCCATCCCGTGGTGCATGGTAACGTTGTTGGAGGAGCGCAATCGGTAGGTATTACCCCCCCTTCCCTCGGCACAAGGCGCCCCCTCCAGAACGCGGGGAATGCAGCGATCGCCCGGCCACAGAAGACCCTGATGCACAGAGCCCACTGTAACCAGAGCACATACTCACTTGAGCTATCCGTTCTGGGAATCTGGAGGTAGAGGATGATGTGCTGCGTGTAGCTCGTGAATATCCATCTCAGGTAAGCATCAGCCACAAGAACAAGCATGTGAATCTCTCAAGAGTTGCGCGTGAGAGAGAGAGAGAAAGAGTCGTGTTACTTTGCGTGTAACAATCTGTTGGTTTGGAGGAGAAGCGATCGACGCGTCCTGGTCCGGCGACTGGCTTAAACGAAGACGGGCCGGTGTTTTGCGACCGAGGGCCCCCCTCCTCAACGTGGCCGAACCAACAGGCCCGTTCGCCCCCGTCGCACCGGCATCTTCATCTTGGCTCCGGCATGGGATGCGGCTGCTGCGGGTACGTGGATGGGCGACGAGCATGGCATGGGAGAAAGCGGGTGACTTTTCGGGGACGAAAAGCACAATGTCACGAGGACGCAGGCGGAGGGGATCTTCGGACCGTTTCCTGGCAAAGGACGAGGCCAGGTGAGCGGGCAGCACGGCCGTGCCTATTATCGCGATTTGTCGCGATGTCCGCCCGGTGACCTATTCCGGCAGGAGGGGCAGCATCGGAAAGATTGGGTGGTGGGCGAACATGGACATCTGATTGTGACATTTTCCGCGGGACGGGGGAACATAAGGTGCCCTGGTGAGGGGTGGTGGTGGTGGTGGTGGTGGTGGTTACATTCAACATCTGACGGAATCAACTTGGCACGGGAGAATGGGTGACTTTGATCGGGAGATGCTGCGAGGTATCCAACTTTGACCCCCAACATAACGTGGCCTTTGCCAACAACAGCAACGTCGACGTGGAAAACGTGGGCAAAGGTTAGGTTGCGAGAAAAGTCGCGCCAGGATGGCAGCCGTGATGTGGTTTATTTCGGGGGGCGCTTACACTTACAGGCTCGTCTCGTACATTGTCGTACCACGGGCTTCACTAACCAACCCCTTGTCTGTAATCCAGCGGCCCAACGCGAAGACGAGGGATGTGAAGTCTAAATCCTTCTGCGAACAACAGGAGTCATCGCTACCCGAGCGCCCAGGCGCCATCCGGCCCTGCCTGTGGCATCGGACTCGCGATGGAGGGTGGGTTACACGCGAGTGACAGGAACCAGATGTACAAAATCAGATAGTCTGTAGATGGTTTCTGCAGAGAAGAAGCATGCGAGGCTCAGCTAAGCTAAAAATGAGCCACCCCCGGCCGACTCATACGGCAGCCAGGCAGACCAGAAACGCCTCCAATGGAAGGCCTCCGTATTGTTTAAAAACTTCGATGTGGCATAGCATGGGCAGAGAAAAGAGTCAGGGGCCTCACCAGTGTGGGATACCTATCGCACCATCTGCAGTAGCGCCCTGTGTGGGAAGGGCAACAATAAAGATTTGGGTACGCGCCAACCGTTGAAAGGGCGCCATCCGTCTCGGACTCCAAGTACTAGGAGCCTGATACTTGGCATTGCGAGATGGTCCGACTCGAGCTTCTTTGACCTACGCGGGACGAAATGTAAGATGGCGGGATGGTGAGATGGCGAGTTGCGGCCGCCAGGCTACCTATCTATCAGTCAGGTATCATTGGAGTATATTCGTGCGACTGGTGGACATTGTCAGTGTTGGCCTCGGCCGCCTGAATAGGAATGCCATGTTTCTAGTTATCGCAATGGATGGCGAAAAATATAAGCTACGTAGCAAGCTAGGCTCAACGTGTGCGCTTTGATGATTTGATATTGAGATGAGGGGTGATTGATGGCGCCGAGGCCAAAACGGAGCCTGGCAAGCCTGGGGAAGGGCAAGCTAAAGAAAGATGGAGAGACACGACGAGCTGTTGGTGGCTTTTTCAGCCGGCAAGACGCGCGCTGCCGCTGCCAGAGAGAGACACCTGCGCGAGATGCGCGGGCGATCTATCGACGCGTCGGATAACATGGGGGAGGGTTGAAGGCGAGATATCATTGGCGATGGACCGACTGGCTTGAAATTGCCCTGTCCACTTTGATGTCGTACAGCGGTGCGCGTCTTGCCCCGGATGGCGCGCAAAGATGCGAGATGACAATCGACGGGAATCGACAGATTTGTGTTCTGTTTTTGGCGTTTATGGATATCGGTCTCCGGGGGTGGAACTGGTTTGATATCGGGTCCGCATCTCCAGCGCAGTTGGTCGTCATCCGAGGTGTTGTTCTCCATATTCAATTTTGGCAAATGGTCCAGTTCAGGCCAGGGCCGCCGATACGGATCGTATCCGCAGCGGTGTTGCTCGGTGCAGGGAATGACCCTTTCCTGCACTGCCCGCCAAGGATCAGGAGCAAGAAACGACACGGACGACGGGTGCGGCCCTCAGGACCAGGGGCAAGTGCCTAGTAGAAGACGGGAGCCAAGGCTGAGGGATGAGATGAGAGAGGGCCTGTGGACTGTGTGTCGTGTGCCTCGTGTTGGAGACGGGCGACGCAAGTGCTTCATGTTGGAGGAGACGGGACTACGTAAGATGAAGGGTCAAGGTTTTCAGCAGTAACGTTGTGTGAGGTATCGTGTCGTGCCGTGATGGTGGTTGCTGGTGAGGGATGGATGGACTTTGATGTTTCTTTGCCGTGTCATGAGTGAGACGGCGATGTCGGTCATGTTCCGCCCAGAGAAGCAAGAGGCAACACACCGCTTTGCAAATCAGTCTCCCGAGTCAGCGCGGTGTCAGGTACTGGAGGCTCAAGTGATGAGGGCGAGTGAGGTGGTTTAGAATCCCAGTAGGATCTTTTGGATGATCGGCGGGCAAGCTACGGAATATACATGGACACCACTTGATATCAAGACTCTAGAGACTCAACTGGTGAGGACTCGATATTTGTATGGTTAACACCCAGCTGCAGGTGTGAGATTTGCGAGCAGGAAAAAAGGAATACGGCTTGCGATTGACTCTGATGGATGCCACTCTGCTGGGGAATTGGCGCGAAAAAACCATTCAGCGGGATCCATAGTGGCGGGCGATAGACGGAGATAAAACAGCTTCAATGACACCCGCCCCAGAGGTGGTGACAAGCCGCGACAGTGACAGTGAAGTGACAGTGAGCGGCGTTCTCAGTGGAAGAGGTGAGACGGAGCGTGAGCCGTGCGCTGAAAAGTCCCACCAGCGTCTCCATCCTTAACTGGGGACGCGTGGTGCAGCCCTGCAATTAGGGGACTCCTTGTCCGTTGATTGGACGGTTTGAAGGATGTGCCGTATCCGTATCACAAGTACCGCTCCGTCCCGTATCGTCCGTTCCGTATCCCGTCCAGTGGTTGTGAGCCGGCGAGTGTGCCTTTTCCACTTTGTTGGCCACTGGCTCTTGGCCACCGCAAAAACACCTCAACGGAAGGCCTTCACCTAGGTAGCCCGTCAACCCGGCTGAGGCGCCGCCGCCGCCGCCGCCGCCCTCCTGAAGCCTCACAGCCTCTCGATTGCTCATTACCTAGGACCGCCAGGCACGGCGAGGATTGCAACGGGGCCAATGGAAACGGCCGAGCAACAAGCTCGGCACGCCGCACGACAGCTCTCTTGAGGTTCTGATCAGCCAGGTCCCTCGGCCACTGCCTCTGCGCCGCCTCCTTTGCCCGGGGCCCTTGGCTGATGCTGGCTGATCTGACTTCTGGCTGGCGGCGGCCCTGTGGGACGGGGGGCTTGTTCTCTCTGTACGGATGCCCAGGTAAGGTTAAGGACAACGGGGCGGCCCCTCTCCAAGCTCGAACAAGCCTGGCACAGGCCGCGGGCAGTGACAAGACAGGCCTGAATGCCGCCTGAGCCCTGGGGGGCGCCCGTCAAGCCTCCAGGCTACGCTGGAAACAGTGTCCAGGGCGAGGAAAACCTGGGGCAGACTGGCAGTCCAGTCCAGTGCCGCCGGCCGAGGTGAGATGGACAGCTGCAAATCGTCCGTCGCAGAAGACTGGAGTACGTCCGACTTACCCCTGGCGGCGTTGCAGTGCGGCAGTGACACTGACAGCGGCGACAGTGACAGACGGTGACAGTGACTGAGGTGCTGGGCCCCAAGGCCCCTCAATTACTCGTCGATGCACCAGAGATGGCAGAGAGTGCCCGCGTCATTACTCGCCGCCCGCCCTGCCTTGGCTTCTCGTTTCTGGTCAGTATCATCGCTGTAATCCTCGGTGTCCCTCCGTGGAGAGTGGAAACCTTATCTTACCTTATCTTGTACCTTTATCGTCTATCCGGAACCGCTGTTTGCGCCGTTTACGCAACACCGTCGTCCAGAGCCGTCTTGAATATGTCGCCCCCGTCATCTTGGCGAGGCTTGTACGGATAATGTCTGCATAGCTATTGATCCGTCACAGAACCGTTCGAGTTGGAGAAGGGCTTCCACTACACCTCTCAAGAAGCTGATATTCGTGATTTGAGGTGAGGCATCGCAACTGTGTAGTGTCTACGGATACTAACCTAAGGTAAGTAGGGCAAGTTTGCCCCTGAAACGGAGCACGCAGCCAGCCGTCGCAAAAGCAAGAAAACACCAGAAAGGTAGAGAGCTGGACATCGCGAAAAGAAACAAACATCAGCAAACACGAATACAATATGTAAATTCGTATTCGTCCGTTTCATCTGTTGTTTGTTTACTACTATTGAGACCGCGTTCCATATCCTGGCGACTACTTTCTGCTGTGCACTCCGATATATCGCGCTCGTCTTACACAGCCAGTGCCAATAATTGATGCCCTGCATCTGTCCATGCCGATTCCAATACCACTCTGACAGATTGCATCTGAAATATCACTCATTCAGCTACCGGACAGCCAGCCGCCGAAAGTAATCGCGGCACTTTAAACCCCTCAACCGCTTCGGTGCCGGTCACGATCCAGGCTTCAGCCCCGGAGTCCAGACCGACGGGCGAGCCTTACGGCAGTATCAACCCAGCGTGGTCTGCAACCTGTAATCCAGTTAGGCTCGGCCGGTTCGCTTCGTCTTCCCGCTTCCTCTCGTCCACGTCGGCAGTCCATTCCCCCATGCCCTCCCATCACATCCGGCAAGGCGGTTGGGCGAGCCACAGCCACATCATCGCGTCAGGCCTTGACCGAAGCCTTACTGCGGTACGCCGGCGGAGGCCATCATCACCACGACCGAAGACGGGTGTACCGCCCAAGTACCCTATCCCGTTCCGGAAACCCCCGCATCTGGAGGCCAGCCAGCCAGCCAGCCTGACAGATTGTCGATGACTCTTTGGCTGAGGTGCGACAGGTCGACAGGCAGCATCAGCATCAGCATCAGCAGCGGCGGCATCGAAGCAATATCCGCCAATACGGGCAATTCTGCAGTGCCAGGTGTGCGTCTCACGCACCACAGTCAGCCTCTTGGACCCCTGTCTCCGCCATTCTGACGGGACAGGACACAGGACCTCACACTGCTATGATGACCTTGGAGCTGTGACCATTACGGAAGTCAGTAGCGATACCGATAGAAGGACCTTCTGTCTCCGTTTCCATCGCTCCGTTTTGGTGGCTCAAGACGGTCCTAGGTATCCGTCAAAACTGGCGGGCCCCACCTTCACGTTTTTGAATTTGCACAGACCGACACCCCCTTGCTCCTTCCCACCCTTAATCGTACGCCGTACCCCCTGTACCTCCTCCCCCCTGCTCCCC
>JABGLZ010000213.1:0-52268 GCA_014705045.1 Colletotrichum theobromicola | reverse complement strand
GTGTAGGAGGGGAACATGTAGGCCTCGGTGGTCGGGATGGGAGCCGGCTGGTGCTGCGGCGCCGGGGAGGCGGCGGCGGCGGCGGGAACGTATGAGGGCATCTGGCGGTAGGTCGGGAAGCCGTACTTCTCGAGGGCGGGGGCGTCCAGGCTGCAGGTTGATGCGCGGCGGGAGTGCATGTCGTCGGCGAAGATGATGGGGGAGCAGAGAAGGGACGAAGTGGAGGGCTCCTCGGGCTGGCTGACGAAGGAAGAGGGCATGTTCCAGGTGAGTGTCTTCGGGTTGGTGTAGCTCCGGGCGTGTGTGGGGCGGAAGCCGGCAGCGGCGGCGGCGGCGTTGGCGACGACGCTACGGCGCGGGGCCGGAGCCGGGGTGCGGGGCTTCGGGGATGTCCTGACGCGCTTGGCGGGGGGCGACTCGATGGCTTGGTCCTGGGAGCGGATCTTGGGGAGCAGCAGGGGCCCGTGCTGCCGGATGGGCGGGGACGCGCGGGACGGGGTCGTCATGCGGGTGCTCACGGAATCCGGGGTGGACTCGGCGGTGGAGACGTATGAGTAGACGGAGCCGTTTGAGCGTGAGCGGGCGTGGCCACCAACAAAGTGTGTTGTCGTTGTTGTCGGTTGGGGCTGCTGGTAGGGGAGGTCGTAGGAGAAGGAGTCGAAGGAGAAGCTTGGCGGTGTTGCGGGTTCGCAGGAGGGGAAGACGAAGTCGAAGGACATGTTGTCCGCTACCAGACTGCGGGGAGGAGAGTCAGGACGGGTGTAAGTGAGATGGGCGGGTGGGAGAATTGCATACGAGGACATTGTGAATGTGGCTTCAGTTGTGTCTTTGCGACGGACACGATTATGGAATTATCGGGGAGTGTTTCGTGAGAGAGAGGAGGCCAGCTCCAGAGTCTTTGTGAGATGTTGTTTGAGAATTTGGTTCTCTTTTGGCGAGCAAAAAATGATGCAGAGCAGTTTGCCGTGAAGCAGGGGGGGAAGAAGCCGGGGCCGCGTTCAACAAGACCACAGTATCCGAGATCTAAGTGTATTTTGATTTTCCTTTTCTTTGAGTTCCAACAGATTTGATTGATTGAGAGCAGTCGCATAAACAAACAAACAATAATAGGAGAGAGTTAGAGAGAGGAAAACTGGAGAGAGAAGGAGGAACGAGAATGAGGATGAAGAGAGAAGGGCCAACGAAAAGGGAACTGTAGGCGCGGGGAGGGGAGGGCATCTTTATCCTCGCGGGTGAGGCTCGCTCGCAGCCCAATGGATCTGGGAATGGTGATGCGGTGCGCGACTTTGACGACCCGCGCGGCCACCGCTGGGCCTGGCTGAACCTTGACGAGGGCGTGTGTGGTAGTGGTCACGACACGACGGGCAATGGGTCCCTTTGGTACAACGCAGCAGCGATGGGGTGTGGGCTGCGCATGCCCGGCTTGGTGTTCCCGGGGTCCCATGGACGGGATCGTGGGCCGAGACCTGGCACGACTACGTCTCTCTTTGTCTTGTTGCTTACCGACATACGACGACCAGGGGAGGAAAAGCAACTGGGAGATACGTATTGGGGCCGTCTTCTTTCTCTCTCTTCTCGTGCGTAGTAGGCATGCGTAGTAGGTAGCATCGGAAGAGACGAAGAGAATTGACATGGAGGGTGGGAGCAGATCAGCCATGAACGAACGACACACAACGACGGTCTGCTGGATGATGGAGCTACTGCATGCAGCTCTTCTCTTCTGCACTAAAAAGGGCCCACCAAGGCGTTGAGAGAGATAATCTGAAACACGGGGGGAGAAGCTGCAAAGTCCATCATCTGCATGGCTGCTGCAGTCGAAGAAAGAGAGACGTTCGTCGGCCGCGTATCAGGGCATCGAGACGGCCTGGCTTGAGGTCACCGTTTCTTGGTTGGGAAGGTGGAGACCCCGTTGAGGCGGAGCTTTGCAGTTGACACTGTTTACACTGTCTCTCATCGTACAACTCTCATAGGAGATGACTGTCTAAACGGCAATATCAAGACACTGTATGGCATCAACCACTCACCGTCCACAACAGCTGTCTTCCGTCGTCTGGCCCCCCTGCACAGCGGCTATGACTCATTTTTAGACACATGGCATTCGACTAGGCCGGCCGTGCATTAGCTCTCCGCTCAACCTCTTGGCGCCCTTTTCTGTCTCTCCACTGTCAAAAAGATGGAGCTGGTACCTTAGCTTCCCCCACACGGACAGGAACAGGGGTGGCAGACTGGACGAACACAACATCAACAAATGGGCGACACGGAACGCAACGCAACGAACCTAGACGCGGTAGCGATGCGTGTATTCGTAGTAAGCCGTGGCATGGTGCCGTGGTTCGACGCGATGTCATGCGCCGCCGTGACATGCGATGCGATGCGCTCCCTCTCCCCTTCAACGTCCGTCGGCGTCGCGTCGAGGAAACCAAGCGCAGCAAAACCCCGCGTCTCACTCGCGAGGGCATTCCCAACTCGTCTTTCCTGTCCACGTCTCGTGTGCGTGCTCTGAAGTATGCCAGCGCACCTCGCAGTCCTCTCTTCCCCTACTTCCTCCGGTCCCTTCTCTCCTCCCATCCTCGCTCGCCTCATTTCCCTTTCGCCTCACCTGACACCCGCACCCTCGACCGACTCGGGGCGCACCAGCAATGGAAAGAATACTCGGAAAAAAAGAAGAGCAGGCGGCTCCCAAGATTACCAGGCGCCTGTCGCATTTCCCTCCGAGACATATGCGCAGCGGGGGAGGGAGAGGGGTCGGCTGTTTCTTTTCCTTGCCCGCAATCTAAAACAGCCGCTCTGCTAACCGCCCGGGCGGCTACACAACACCCGATCCTCGGCGGCGGCCCTGGGCGGGGGGGCTGTGGACCTGGTCCTGCGGTGGTGCACTGGTGGTCCCACGGCGGACGGCGCTTACAACAGAGCATAAGTTGTTCGAACGAAATAGGTATGCTTACCTGGGGTTGGTCTCACGACAGTCAGCAGGTCGATCGGTCAGCAGCACTGTCGCCATAATCTTAGAGACAGACAGAGAGAGGGAGAGGCAGCCTTCCAGCCGCCCGCCGTCTCACTCTGTAACACCCTCAGCCTTTACGACCCCAAAGACGGCCCCGAGATCGGTCCCCCGTCAGCCTACCTAGCCGTGGCCTAACGACGATGAAGCTGACGATCATGTGTCCCTCTCCTCGTTCCTCGTCAATGCACCCGCTTCGTCATCGCGAAGACGATGATAGCCGCGCAAGTCTCACGCTCACCGAAGACCTAACCTGCCATACCCGCTTCCCCAGTGTCTAAGCCTCAAATTACAACCGCCCTCTGCAACGCTGAACCACAGTAGCCTCGTCTTGAATGAATTAAAAAGAGAATCATCGTCCGCGTGGCCGTCATATAGTGCGGCGGCAAGCACTTTCTCCCAGATCCCTTCCCAGCACGATGATTCGCACCTCGCTTCCATACATGCCATCTCGGCAATCTTCGTCCCATTCAATGTCATGGGGGATGGGAGCACTTCCATTTACCACAAAAAACCCACAAGCCTCCTCTCCCCCTCCCCCAGTCGTTGCACAGCCGCACAAGGCGCTTAACCTCCTACTCCTCATTCTCTCTCCCGTCCTCAAGCGCCTCATCCTCATCCTCACCCTCGGTCCCTCGCTTACCTATCTCAGGTACGTACCCCGACACAACGCCCCCACCCCGCTCCCGTGGCCCGTGCCCTTTCCCGTCCTCGCAGCCACCCCTCGATCCAATCAGACCAATCCCCCCAGCGCGCCGCCCAATCTCGACGCGCCGCAGATCACCCAGCATGCCCAATCGGGAACCAAGGCAAGCCGCAAAACCGTGTCTCGACCGCTTCATTGGCCCAGCCGTCCTCCCGGGATGTTTCACGACCGCCTTTTTGTTTCTCGATCCAATGGTCCCCCGGGCCCTGTTTCCTTCTCTTCTCTCTTTCTCTGAGAATCCACGTCTGCATGATGACCTTCTGCCCACTTTCAACGAACAATGCCTGGCTAGCCTAGCTTAGCTTGGGACAAGGAAGAATGAGTCACAAAGCGTTGGCCGTCATGTGGAGAAACATATCGCTTCCGGGAAACCATGGCTGATCTTCGCAAGAGCAAAAAAAAAAATGCCACGCCCTCCCCCGGCAGTTCGGTGCTGGTGCTGGCTGCCCTACACCAAGAAAACGGAGTATGCCCGGTCTGCCCGGAAAAATCGGGGTGGCTGGGTCCCTCTTCCTCCCCCGTCACATCAACCTCACCTGCGAGTAAACATCCCTCCCTTCACCGTGGTGAGGAAATCGCCCAAAGAAAAAAAACCGGAAAAGGACACCATGGCAATTCAGGCCAGATTTTTTTCTCTCTCTCTTCTCCGTCCATCGATGATGCGGTCAAGCCCTACCGTACTTACACGAACTCTTCCACCCCCGTCCACCTCGGGTTTCTTGAATCATATGAACGGCGGGACGGGGGGCCCCAGCGGCCAACACACACCGACATACAGTCATCAATCACCAAGAAACAGAATTTTTCAAACAAGGGACCATGTAAGTCAAGACACGTGGAAAGAAAATCCAGAGTATCCATCGGATGCACTTTCCAAAGAGAAAAAAAATCTGGATGTGTGTTTGGAGTCTGTGGTAAGGCAGGTATCCATCGTCTATTCTGTGTATCCCAGTCCGCCGAACCCACCGTCTAGTTTAAACCCACGCCAAGGACGCCGGAAGGGTATCCATCATAAAGGAGAGAAAAAAAGACACACGCACAAGACAGAATCGAACAGGTGGTCTACTTGCTACATCGAGAGAGACGCAAGAGAGGAAAAAAGTTTCGTTTCGAGTGTTTGATGGGAAAAGTCGGGAAGTGTGTGGTCTTGTCTCATGCAAGGTGAGGTGAGGTGGCCCCATTCATCCCACACACACCTACACACCCAGCGCCCAAGGCCGTGTCTTTCTCCAAGTTTTGTTGCTGCTGCTGCTGCTGCTGCTGCAACGTAGTCCCGAGGTGGTCATCCGTCCCACCCGTCATCCAGTCACAGCCACCCGATGCCCCCAGACGCGTCGCATTTCCCATACCACGCGTCGCTCTTGGTGTTGAGGTTTGCTCCAACGACCGACGTGTATGCACATCATCCCAGCCAGCCCGCAGACCACACAAAAGCAGACAGCCGAACATGGAACCGGGGGCGAGGCTAACTTCCTGCTACCGCATTCGCCACCGCCTCGTCGCCCGCTCCCAGCCTGCTGCTACTGCTGCCGACTCCATTGCTGGTGCTGGCTGATGCTGTTGCTGCTGCTGCTGCTGCACCCGCGCTGCTGGCTCCCTCGCCCGCATCCACCATCCTTCCCATCCCCATGCCGTCCTGCATCGAGTGACTCATACTCGACTGCCCTGAAACACCCTCCGCCAGCGTCGCAAGTTCCGCCTTGCCTTCCCTGAGCCGGCGCAGAGCCCTCATCATCCCGTCGAGCCGGAGTCTTTCTTGGATCACCATTCCCTTGGCGAATTCCTTGATCGCCCGTCGCCCCATCTTCTCGTGCAGGTCCTGCCATCCGGCAAGTTCCCCGGCGACTACTTGCTGGTGGTATCGGAGCTCTCGACCGAGATCGTCTACTTGCTCCTGTGACTGTCGCGCCTTCTCCTCGCGCTCCTCGTTGAGTCGCTGTCGCGTGTCGTCCAGTAGTCCGAGAGGCCACCGTGTTGATCGGTTGAGCGAGTTATAGTTTCGCTCCACCGCCTTGCGGGCGGTCGAGATTTGCGTGATGAGCGCTGGTGGCCGCGCCAGGGCTGACAGGAGACCTTGGATCGTCGATTGCGATGCGAGAAATGTGGAGTGAAAGATGGCGTAGGGGTTCGATTGCATCGGCGTGACGGTACGTACGTATGATTCCAGTGCTGTGATGTATGCCAGCGGTAGGAACGGCAGCGTTGATACGGCGCGGTGTAGAAGAGCTGCTGCATCGTGGAGGTCTGGAAGTGTTAGCAGGCGAGTATTCGATCAACGAGGCAAGGCTTACCTGATGCAACGATCCCGATGGCGTTGACTCTTCTGGCCACGCTCTTGGTGGAATAATTGACGCTCCGCACCATCTCTCTGGCGTGGTCGACAAACTGCTCGACCTCCCGCACATCTTTCACAGGCTCGTACTCTTCCCGCACCTTCTCGGCTCGCGTTTCCGCCTTCAGATTGCTTCTCTGCTCCATCATACCCAGCTGGATGTCGGGCACGAGGAAGAACTCCCACAGCATCTCGTGCGTTGCGAATGTGGGGTGTTGGAGCATGATCTTGAGAAACCAGTCGGTCCTAGTCTGGATGTCCCGCAGGACCGCTCTCGACGGCTTCGACGGGATTTGGAACGGCAATCGCACCCCGGCTACGGCGGGTATCCACGACGCCGGGTTCTCAAGCGCGAGGAGATTGCCGAGATGCTCGAAATCGGAGAGGTTGCGGCGGCTAGTCGTAACAGTGTAGCTCATGTGGTCGGCGGGGGCGGCCGATTTCAAGACCAAGCGAATGGTCGCATCTTCAACAAAAAAGGCCCTTACGACACCGGTGATACGGGCATCCGCCGCAGGGGGCATGCTAAACAGTGCCAAGTCGTCAATCTTATTTCGAATGTCGTCGTCTTTGGCCAGCTCGACGGCCGTCAGGCTTCGGAGCTCTCGGGCTGCAACGTCGACTCGTGCATCCACATACAATGTCCTCACCATGTCCAGCCGGCCGTACTTGCTGGCGACCATCAACGGCGTAAACTTCTTTTCATTGGTTGCATTGACGTCAACATCGCATTGCTGAAGAACCCTGGCTGCCAGCTGGGGATCGTTCACAATGTGAAGCAGCGTATTCCCCTTGCCGTCCACATGGTCGTCAACGTGGAGCGGAAGCCCGTCACCCTGGGCTTCCGTGGCCGCGTCAAGGCCGGCATCCACCATTTCATGGTAATGCACATGGTCATAGGAGCGACACAATGCAAAAAGTGGCGTCTGTCCGTTCTTGTCTTTTTGCCGCCAGGGAACTAATTTCCCTATGCGAGATATGAGGAACGGCGCGTGGAACAAGTAATGTGCACAGCTGCGCCCCCAAATGTCCTGCTGTGCGAGGTATTCCCTGAGACTCTCTCTTGACGCAGCCGCCATGACAAAGTTGAGGAGGGTGTTAATCATCTCCGCGTGACCTAGTTGAACAGCGGCGCTTAGCAGTGTCGTATCCTCATTGTTGATATCATCGAGAATCATCTTTGGCGGGTAGTATTCGTCGAGCGACAGCAAATATTTGAGGACTTCGGGCCTCTCATTTTGCACGGCCATCATCAGGAGTGACTCGCCGAAGGAATTGTGCGTCTGTGACAAGCGATCAATGGAGATATCGCCTTCCAGCACGCTGCCGATAGTTCCGTTGCTTGTTGCTCTCGAGTGGTAAGAAATCTCGGATCCGCTGGACATGCTTCTCGTGTCCATGGCCACTCGCTTCACTTTTCGCGGCGCGGGAGGCAGAGGAAAGTCGAGCTCTGTATCGCTTTCCTCGACTTGGAAGGGAAAAACGTGGCTTAGCCCGGAGCCAGAGGAGAAGTAATCAGACGCTGTTGCAGCTGTGGAAGACCGCCTGGACGCAGAACCATTCGTGTAGCTCCACGTACCCGACGGCCGGCGACTTGACACTGGCGAGTCGTAGATATCGTCATCGACAATCGCATTTGAGTCCGGCTCCATGATCCGTTTGACTGCATCCATCGTCCCGTTGCAGACGGCATCCCAGAGTGACTTGTTTCGCCTGCTGGCTCTTCTTAGTCCTGACGAGTCGAGAGCGAGGTAGGCCAACACGGCTTCGAAAGTGCTCAGGGCGTATCCCATTTCGCCGTTGTCGACGTCGTCGATGAAAATGAATTGGCGAATGTAGATGAGACGGGCATGCAAATGCCTGACTTGAGCGCGGATGACCACAAACAGCAGTAATGACACAAGAGTGTCAGCGTTGACTGTAAGGGTAGGCTTTTCTAATGAAGAAGCCGCTTGCGCGCGGGAGAGGTCCGTCAGGTGGGTGACCGCTTTGATCGTTGACAGCAACAGGTCAAGCATCTCTTGTGGGCTCAAAGCGAGGGCCATCTTTTTGAATTCCTCCACCGCAAGGCCGAGTTGTATCGTCAGTTCGTGCTTCCCACGCCAGCCGCCTTCAATGACAATGCCCAGCTGCGACAAATCGATGAACTCCATCTGCCGGATCTTGGCCTCTAGTTCGAGATCGTACGGCCGCTTCATTGCGCTGAGGCGTGGGAACAGCAGGTGGTGTACGTTTTCGGTGACATATCGTTCAATGAGCCTCTCGACCCGAGGTCCGGTCAAATCCGTCGTCGCACCGAGCATTGACAGCTGTTGTTTATCAACTCCTTGGAACAAGTCAATGGCCGCCGTCACCGCGGTCTCGAGAGAAGCCCTCATAACGTCCTCATCGTCCTCTGCGTAGAAGTTCTCCGCCACTGGCAACCCATTGGGTATTGTGTTGGGCCGTCCCGCAGCGTTCATGCTGTTTGAGCGCGCGTTTTTCATGGCGGTCGCAATCGGCCCTTCGGGCTCGGGGTCGGGTATGCGCATCGCTGAGGGGGGCGGCGGCAGCGGTCGCTCGAAGACGGTCGTAAACTCGCGAAACAGCTTCTCCAATCCGGGCTGCATTTGTCGCGCAATGATGGGGAAGTGGTTGAGCAGGTCGTGGAAGCTCTTGATGTCCTTCTTGCGGGGCAGCATGGCGCCCTCGCCTTCCATCGCTGCCGATCGACTCCGCTCGAGAGCCTGTATTCTCGCGATGCCCTCGATCAGCACGGCGGGCACAATCTTGATCTCGTCCCAAACCCCCACAAGAGGCCGGGAGATGTAGTATATCAGCCATTGGCGGGGCTCGAGCAGGTCGGGATGCCATGTTGCGTCGTTGAGCAGCTGGGCCTGAGCAAGGGACTTGAAGCCTATGTCGCACACGTCAGCTGGAGTCTTTGATGGGCTGTCTGGTCAGCAGGACGAGCGCACCCTTATTACTGTAGACATGCGTATCCTTGATGACGACTGTGCGGCCGTTGATGGTCTGGTACTGCTTCGCTTTCCCCCTCAGCTCCCGCAAGTTCTGTGTAGCAGCATCCTTGCCACCGGCGGCAGCGGCGGTGTTGGAGGCGGGTATGCGCAAGACGTGGCTAGCTAGGAACTCCTCGGAGGTGATGACCTCGTTGAAGGTCGAGCCGCTCTCGGACTCGCGAGAGGTGAGCAGCACATCGGTGGTCGGGACCAGGAGGATGTGATGATGGACGGGCGTGCACTGCGACGGCAGGGAGCTTCGGAAGAAGGCAGCGAGGAATGGATTTAGGGGTTGCATTCATTCGACTGGCGCTGGACGTTCTCGACCAGCTCACCCGGCCGGGAAGCCAGGATTGCAAGAGGGGAGGAGAAGAGGGAGAGGGAGAAGAAGAAGAAGAGAGAAGAAGACGGCGATCGGGTCGACGGCGGGTCGGAGGCACGGAGGTGCCGGGGTCGAAGCTGAGCAGGAGGATCGGATCGGCGGAGGTTCAAGGCGAGGTACGTCGGAAGTGACTGTGTCGGCGGTGCGGGTGCGCGGGAAGGGCTGTCAATGCCAACGTGACGCAGGATCGCGGTTGTCGTGGGTGGTCGAAAACAGGAGGCAGTCGGCGTCGCTCTGGTGTTGAGTGTCGTTTCGTGATGACGAAGGCAGGCAGGCTAGGTAAGGCAGTAAGGAATGCAGGCTGGTTGGTGGTGCTGATGATCGCGATTCCCCTGGACAGATAGCCAGCAGTTGAAGCAGCATGGAAGGTGTGGAAGCTGATGTGGGCCAGGCACTGACCTCATCCAGGGCCCGCTCCCACTGGACGCTGCTGCCAGGGGGACACCTGGCTGCTGCTGCTGGCGCCAATGGCCTGCCGCCTCGGCGCTGAAGAGGTTCGCTGCCAGGAGCCCGTCTCCACTGTTCCGGGGGTTTCGGCTCTTCTGATTTGACAGCTGCCTTGAACTGGAAAGCGGGAGCCTGGGCGGAATGCGGAGAAAAGGACATCCGAGCAGGAGAGCCGCCTGGCCCGGTCTTAACCTTATCTTATCTGCTCCACTGCACAGACCCGACGAACAGTGCATCACAGGCTGTCTGTCGGTCGGCCGAACAGGAACAGGCAGCCAGCGAGCCGCCTTGCCAGTTTTGGACACCAGCCACATTGCCGCCTTCGAAGCCTCCAATCTCCTCTCCCTGAAAACGCCCCTGTCCACGAACCCCTCAACGAGACTCGGCTTCTGTTGGTGGCCAAGCCAAGCTGAGCATCCAATTCGTTCAATCATTGCCCACTTCGCTGGCGAGGTCGTCCGATGGGCCTTCTTTTGGCATACAAAACAGTGAAGCTGTCATGCAGGAGGCCGTCCACAAGCCAGGCAGTGGACACATGATGCGGAGAGAATCACAGCCTGCCTTCCCATCTCTCTTCTACTTATAATTAGTGAGAAGACTCATTCCGTTCACATGTAGCGTTAGTCTAAGATCTTTTTCCCAAACGTGCGTGAGTGACTGATCTGGTTCGGTCACATCATATCGACCCCCATATCACGGTCATCGACCTACTCCAAATATCGTCACTGTCCCGAACATAAGTCTAAGGCCTTGTCATCTCGAGCTGATCTCATCTCATTTTACTCGATCAAGATTCTGCCAGCTACTCAAGCTACTAAGTGTCAATACGTCACATGGCTTCCTCCCCTGCTACTGAGGTGCCAACCTCCACAACGGCAAGCGATACCTCTTCAACTACGACTGCAACCCAAGCCACTGCAAGCCGTAGCTACCTTCCATTCTCACCTATAACGCATGACCCGGAGATCAATCAAGCCCTCGAGGACATCCCTCGATACCTCTTCCGCGTCCATGCACCAAGCACCGCCGGCGAAACCACGGCCGAGCATGTCCTCTCGAAGGCGGCAACGCTCGGTAAACCCAGTGCCGCCACCGACATATTCTCAATGCCCGCCCGAGACGCCGCGGAGATGCTCAACTGCCACCTCCGCAACTGGCCCCGCGAAAGCGACAATCTCATGTCCTGGTCCAGCTCGCTCCTCTTCGCCCTCCAATACGCCCTCTACCGCAACATCAAGCCCAACCCCGATGAACTCCCAGATATCCAGGTGTTTGTGCTGGACACCTCGGGCCTCCCGCGAGGCGCATTCATCCCGGACACCGCTCTCTTGAACATCTACACGGGAAAAGATTCACACAGAGAATACAACCTCTCAAAAATACGACACCTGCGCCGGAATACCTCGTACAACTTTGGGGAGTACCTGTGTCAAGGGTCCTTGTCCATTGAAGGCCACTCGACTTGCGCCAGCCTGCAGGACATCATCAGCCATGGGCTCTTCAAGCTGTGTCCAGAGATGCAGGAGCCTAACGAGAAGCCGGAGCTCGCGAAGAGAGTCTGCAAGCTGCGGACAGATTGCTTCGCGGCGACGACCTCGGCAACCCGGGTCGAGGTCCGCACAGCATTAAGTCTGTCCATGGGTTGCTTCGGGGACGAGTGGGCTTTGCCGATGATGGCTGCTCTACTATCGTTCCGAAGGCGGCGTCGCAACGATTCGGTGATCATTGATGCTTTCAAAGCGAATTTCTCAGGTCGGTTACAACCGTGTGGCAATAGTGAGATGTATCAGGGAATGAGATAATCTCAGCTAACACTAGCATAGGGAAGGAGATGCTGCGATACGATCTGGGAGCGCTCAAGTCCTTCTCACACGAGAAGCTCCCCGAGGTCTACCAGTTTGAGAAGATCATTCAAGACATCCACAGCGACCAGTGCACAAGAGCGCTGGACTCGGTCATAGCTTCAACAATGAAGCTCTCTCGTGAGTCTCTCAGCCTCGCCAGAAGTCCTTTTCTTTCGGTAGCTAATCCTTGCAGTTTCCTCCCAGTCACCTGCGAAGTTGGTACCGCAGATTAACTACATTGACTTGGACGAGGACGAACTGTGGGCAATGTGATCTTCTGCCATGGGGATGGTGTAGTTTTGTACGAAACGAAGCTGCTTCAACACACGACGCAGACAACACGGGGAAGGCTTGTCATGTTGTCGGAGCCCTTCGCCGGGTGGAAAACAGGCAAAAGATCTCCCTCAACCTTGTCGGCGTATGCAAACAAGCGATGAGGAGTTGTCGATTTGGGCAAAAGGCAAAAAGAGAACCCGAATGATTGCCTGATGTCAATCGCGGCGAGGATTTGAGCCTCACGCGGGGGTCGAACCCGCAACCTTGAGATTAAGAGTCTCACGCTCTACCGATTGAGCTAGCAAGGCGGGTCTTTGCAAGTTGATGGCGGCGGTCGAATCCAGAGCCCAATTGGGTCAGCCTCTGTGCTCGCTAGCCATTGCGCTGCCGTCAGGGATTCTTAATGGTCCTGCGCGCTGTAAGGCCAGCGGGCCATTCGCTGAAGTGTCGCAGAATGCCCTGAAGCGATCACCTGAAGCAACGAAACGCTGAATGATTGCAGCAGAGTGCCCGGAGCGTGCCCGTGTAAATGGTCTATTTTGTACAAAACTGTCCGTCTGCGATCAGAAGTGCCATCCAGCCAATATTCCTTCTTCCTATATAAGGTACACCGAACAAAAGAAAACCATCCTGCCATGCCCCCTAAAACTGATGAATCTGGTCCTTGCGATACCCAAGCTGCTGCAGAATCCCCGGGGCGCTCCTCTTCCCAACCAACGCCGCCTCCATCGCCGGCGGCCCGCACACAAACACCTTGGTCTCCGCCGTCTTCGGCACCGGCGCGACCTCCTCCAGCAGCTCCCTCGTCACATACCCCTTGCGGTACGGCGACCCGGCCGCGGGGTTGCTCACCGTATACACCGCTCTGAACCGGCCCGGGAACTCTCTCTCAAACTCCTCAAACTCCTTCTTCAGCAGCACGTCCTGGTCCGAGTTGACGCCGAAGACGAGCGTGATGGCCGTCTTGTCCTGCGGGTTGCGCAGGATGCCCTGCGCGAGCTGGTAGATGGGCGTGATGCCCGCGCCGCCGGCGATGAGCGTGACGTGCGGGTAGCTGTTGGGCTTCCACTGGTGGCCCTTGAGCGCGGCGGCGAAGAGGAGCGTCTGGCCCGGCGCGAGGGAGTGCAGGTGCGTGCTCTGCTTGCCGTCGGGGTACTTCTTCACCATGAGCTCGAGGTAGCCGGGGTCGTCTGCGATGCGTGTGAGCAAAAAAACAGCCCTTGGTCGGTCATATGATGAGGCGGGTTTGGTTGGGTCTTCTTACCTAGTGGTTGAACGGGCGTGTAGGGTCTCGCGACGGGGAACCATCTTCCTTCTGGCCATGACATTGTCAATACGGCAGCTGACGATCTCATTAGTCGCGAAATTCCCATTCCTGCTTGATTGTGAACGATGCTTACATGTTAATGACAGCCCGCTCACAGCATCCCTCTGCGGCAGCTTGAACCGCAGCTTCTTCGTGTTGTGATTCACCAGCTCAGAGCTCTCCAGCGGCAGCGACACAAATGCCGGACCGGCTCCAAACACCTTTGGCGGCGCCCCCGACTCCGCCGCTGCGTTTCCGATCATCATCTTGGAGAGAAGTCCCAGACCAATGCCCCCAGCCGCGACGGTGGCCGCTATTGTTGCGGGACGGAACCGCCGTACTGTTACTGACGCCATGGCTTGCTTTGCTGAGTGAATTCGACAATCTGGAAGCCGAGACCTGCGTGTCGTTCGTTTCTTGTACGTACAAACCTGATGTATGTCTCCTCGAGACCCCTTTTAAACAGACGATTTTCCAATTATTTAAACCGACGTCACTGCTCCCTCTGCCTGCCTGCTGAGCTGAGTCGGGCACGCCCGGGACCGAGACAGTGTGGATTCTGAGGCGATTGCGGGGTCCTGTAAGCCGGACAGCTCGGCCATCCCCAAAATGTCCGGACCCGATCGGTGCTTGTAGGCTCCGATTGGCGACGTTTCTGCGGGTCAACGAGGCGCTGAAAGTCCAGCTTATTGATGTTGATCACAGCGAAAAGGCCGAAGGCGAGGGGGCATATATATTAAACGGACGTTTTCGCGGTCCATATGCGGCGTATATTATTCTGCACTATGCATCGCGTCTCAAACACCTGCAGCGGCCTGCATGCATCACTTGGCCGCACCACACTGTGCTCGACTTTCCAAGGCCACACGCGGGAGACTGGACGGACTTCTTTGAGCTCTTGAAATGAAACAATTGGAAAACCTGTGTGATGGCCCGCCGCCGGGGAGCGTGCCGGTGGACCGCCCGCTGATCCCGCGCGGCTCGTGAGGCCGTGGTGACCTGACATGAGCTTGTTCATGCCCACGGATGGCATCTAAGCTAGTGTCATCAAGGGGGTTGCAATATGATTTCCTCACTTGGAGGGCAAAGGGAGAAACCCACTGCCTAGCATATTCCTTCTGTAGCCTCAGGCAATGATGAGCGTGTCCCCGGCCAGCATTCCATCGGCGCGCGCCTCCGCCGCGTCTGATTCGCCAAGACATTGCCGAACAGATGTTTGAGTTTGTTGGGGGGTGGAGCGGCGCAACCAACATCACCATCACCGGACATCAGTGAGCGAAGCAGCAATCAGACGACAACTCACCCTCGTCGACCAACCAGAATCACGCTCTTAGTCACCTTTCTTTTACCGACGGTTTAGACAGCGAGCATTTCGGTGTTCGGTGCATCTGTCGCCATGCAGGAATACGCTGTAAGAATCGCATCAGCTACCCGCAACATCAAGCCTATGGGTATTAAGGAACAGCTGAGTTAACCTGATGTTAGATGACGGAGTACAGCCAGAATGCCCAGCCGCATTTTAATCTATTAAGGATACTGGGCGGCTGGGGTAATGTCAAGTTCGTAAACCCCCCACTTTGGGCTGGCACCTAGTCCACGCCCATGTTGCCTCACCATTTCTTTGGATCTCTAACTCTCTAATAGCGGCCCAGGTCTCTTGTGAGGACCTCCACCTTAATACCTACGAACCTACCGTTGACCACTTAGCAACAGCATGCTCCGCAGTATGCTAGCAGGCACGGCCACAGCCGCCGTCGTCGGCCTCGCCGCATCCTTCGTCGGCGCCAGCATCTGGGGCACCGCCGGGCTGCCCTTCATCGTCGGCTCCTCGGCCGGCTTCGTCCTCGGCAGCACGCGGTGGTACGTCGCCGCCTCCCAAGAAGCGCTGCTCCAGCTGGACAAGTACCCGTCCATCCTGCGTCTCCATCTCGTGTCCAACTTCCCCTGGAAACCGGAGCTCGGCAGGCTCGGGGTTGAGTGGTTTACCGCCCGCCGGTTCGGGTCGACCTGGCAGATGAAGAGCATGCTCGTAGCCGCATGGTTGACGGCCCAGCCCGCGTTGGATGAGATTCGCAACCGAAGGGAGACGGAACTGATAGAGGCGTACTCGAGACAACGGATTCTCGAGAGGGTGAGCTCGAGTGAGCGGGAATGTCAAGATGACGGAGAGGAATCATAGCCACTTCGATGATAGCTCGATTACATCACATACATCAAGATTATCAACCGTGATCTGGCGTCGGGACAGTGGCCTCGGCCTCGATGCAAAGATATCACCGAGACGGAGCTCAGCTTCGCAGCTTGAAACAGCTTTGCCAGCTTCCAAGCACAGCTCCAGCTCAGACAGCTTCAGACAGCTCCGCCCCGAAGCTTGTTGCCTGCGACCGGTTCCCCCAAAAGCCCTCCGCTCGTTCAGTCGGCAGGTCCAAGCCAATGAGCTGAGCTGAGCTTCAGTCTCGCAGAAGTCTCCCCACGCATGGCACTTCGGTACCCCAACTTCGGAAAGAGGTGGGGTTTTTGGCGACTTGTGACGGTAAAACTTGACCGGGTTGGTTGAAATGTTTGCTATCAAGCTTTCGCACCACCACCCTCTACGGAGAAATAGGGGGGGTTCGCAGCCATGCCTCTTGGCATACTCAAAGTCCTTTGACTTGAAGTCTTTCGATCTACTGCAGGTACCGTATTTCGAAGCATGTAGCTGGAAGTAAATGTGCTCTAGACAGGCACAACTCACATATGCCTAGTCTTCCAGAAGCGCACCTGGACAGGCTCATGGCGGTCGTCGAATGTGTTGACATGCCGCACAGATCAACCTGTGTTCGATATGTATCCCGGTCATGCCAACAATGCTAGCAGTCTGTTCCAGTATTCCCCGGATCCCCATCTCTGCCAGACGTCACGCAGCGCTCGTGCCCGCTTCCCGTTTTCGTAAAGGAACTGCACGACTTGTTCAACCCCAGTCGCCCGTCTATCACCCAGCAGCGCCCCTGTTGTACCTGCCACCGATGATGCGTGCGATAACGATCTGGAATGACATCTGTCTCTGATTTCACGGAGCTCCGTGAACATTATCGACAACATGGATTACCTAGGTAGGACGGTGGATCCCCTCCATGATGAGGCTCCATCTACCGGGGCTCGCACGGCTTGCGTGCGAATGTCTGGCTGGGGGTGGGATGTCGCAGCTCAGACGGCAGCAACATGGGAGCATGAATGGGGCAGTACAACGGCACAGCCAATGCCAACTTGCCTATTTCAAATGTACCAAGCTTTCTTCCAGAATGGGCTTCCCGCTCGGGATCAACCGTCTCATCCTCGCATGGTAAACACGAACCCTCGTAGGGCTTCGCGTTTAGAAACTCCACTGAAGCCGCGCCAGTCTGTGTGTTTCCTGAGGGGGGTGATGCGTAAAGGCATGATGAAAGAGGGTGTTGTGAACGTCATTTCCAGTGTCTCGTTCTCCAAGACTCGAACAGACTTTCGGTCCAGGCTGCCCCCGGCCCCCTTCTCCAATCTGACAAGCGGACGTGCGCCCTTCCATCATCTCAACTGCCATCCGGACGTCCTGAACGGACCAACCAAAATGGCATGCGTTGCGGTCAGCCTTTTACATGGGTCGACCATGCATGGAACCAGGCAGTTTAAGCTCTTATTCGCTTTCCAGAAGGAGTTGCATTTCGCCATACGCATTGTCAACATTGCGTTGATGATCTGACGCCGAGGAAATGGGATCATTTCGGGTTGTCGAACACCGTTCATACTTATAAAGAACATGAAAGCCCTTATGGCGCGCCTGGCAAACTTGTTGTGTTGGCCCTGAGAAACAAACCATTGACACTACAACGCTTGAATAAACTACGCAGAAGCTATAACATCGTCGCTCATCATGTCTGGTCCACCAAGTCTCGGCCCCACGCGTATCATTCTCGACGTCACAGGTGATGTTCCGGACTGGAAGGAGGAGTACAAGAAGTTCCTCTTGTCAGTAAAGGACTCCGATGGCTACTTCCGCTACCGCTGGGGGCCCTGGAAGGAAGACCCAAGCAAGCTGGAGATTCTAGCAAGTTCGTGACCTCTCACGGTACAGCCCAGATGTGTGGTTCCCCGCCGGCTTACTGATTGTGAACCAGCCTGGGCTCCTCTCGAGAACCGCGCCGCGTTCGGCAAGTCCGAACACCACCAGAAGGCCATCGAGGCGCTGAAGCCCGTCATCGCCGGGCCCATGCCAACCAAGTGCCCTCGCTTCGACCTGGACGTGCGCACATTCGTGCCCCCGCCCCCGCAGCTGATCAACAGCCCCATCTGCGAGGTCATCACCATCCGCAACTGCACCGGCAACCGCGAGGCGATGGCGGAGACGCTCAAGAAGGCGGAGACCCTGCCGGGATGCCACGCCGCTCACTCGGGTATTGGTGCGACGGACACGCCCGACCACGGGACCGTGTGGATTGGATTTGTTGGGTGGAGGGACTACGAGTCGAGCAAGGAGGCGGATAAGTCTATCTACACGCCTGACGGTGTTGGTAATATTGAGAGGCACCACATCAACTTCAACTTCCCCATCAAGGGATTCTCTGTTACAAACCCCGGTAGATAAAGTAGCATCGGTAGCGGATGTTTAGTTGAGAATGAGGCGAAGCTGGTTCTTTTCAATTGCATTCGCCATTTTCCAACCAAAGTAGCTTCGTGAGAAATTCGCTCTAGATCAATCTTCTCCTGCTTGTGTGTGATGATCAGCTCAAGAAAACCAGAATAATACTGAAAGCGTATTTTGAACAGTTGAGCTGCCAAAACGGGTTGATGAATATGACCAAACTTGCTCAAGTGTGATGTCAAGATGCTAATGACAACCTGGAACCGACCCAACGGTACAATGACTGACTCGAGGACGCAAACGTGGCTTACCAGCTAGTTCAAAGATTTTGTTGTGGCAATGCCAAAAAGGTTGAGGATGACGGGCCACAGGATACGCGTATCCAGACTGCGAGACGCCAGGCTACTCCCGACCTGTCATCACATGTGGCAGGATCATCACAAAGATGATCCCAGGCTGAGACTTGAACGGCTCCAAAAAGCGATAGTAGACCCAAGTAGGCGGCACCGCACCTCGCTGGCCATTCAAAATCTGCTGAAAGCCCATACTTGGTAACGCGGCGTCACATAGCAAGGGCTGACCCCGTAGTGAAACCAAATGAGCCGAATGCGGCAGGTCAACGTGTGAGATGAATAATGCTTCCAACGTCTCTCTTGTGCTTTTACTATCAATGACATGAGAGTCTAGTGAAGAACGAACTCAACACCACGCCCCATATGTGCCGCTTATACCAATGTCCAGCATCGAGTCAACAGCAGGCTTAGGACTCGTCGGGCTCAGCGTCAACGGTCCAGTTGAATCCTCCATCGGCGTCCGGCTTGATGTCCCATAGGCAGTATCGTGGTGTCCTCATGCTATAGCAAGCGGGTTAGCGATGGGCATCGGGTGACAAGAAGCAATCTCCAAACTCACCTCCAAAGCCAGTTGGCCATACACATGTTCTTGCAGTTTCTTGCAAGTAGGGAGACGTGGTACTTGTGTGGCGTGTCAGCGAAGCGCCTTGCTGCAGCTTCAGATGCCTCATTGACCGCGGCAACCTCGCGTTCCAGTCTCGCGACAGCCCCGTCGATGCCTTTTTGAACGTTGCCATGCGAGAGCAGCACGACTAGATTCTCCACGAAACCCTCTTTGATTTCCTTCTTCAAGCTCACGATGTCGTTGACAACCCAGACGACAGCGACAGCCGCACGGTACAGCTCGCGCATCTCCTCGGATTCCATGACCTCTTCGGGCAGGCTGATGCCGTTAGCGAACTCGAAGTTGACCGCGACTTGCATGATGCAGGAAGACGCTTCGCGGTAGCCGAGGTATTCTTCGAGGGTGGGGATGCGGCCCGCGTAGCGGTTGAGGGCCTCCTGTCGGTACCCGTCCAGAGTCGCGATCGCCTCCTTTGCAATACGCGCACGGTACGGGCGGTTGTCACTGTAGGACTTGCAGACGGCTGCAGCGTATTCATCAAACGACACAACCGCGTCGTGGTCTTTGTATTGCAACGGCGCGGTCTCCGCGGTGTTGGCAACGTTCAGGCTGCGCTCGACAAAGTCGCGACAGTCCGCCAACATGACGTGCAAGGACGCAAAGTCGAATTTGTGCACCAGGGAATACTGGTCGAGCATGTCGTCGATGATGAACATCCATGCCTGGAAAGACGTGAGAGCCTCGATGCGGTCGCACGAGGCGTATGGGTACCAGCCGGCCAGCTGAGATGAGAGCATGGCCTTGGTCAGGCGCATGCGAACCGTGTCGTTGACAGCATGTCTAGGTTGAGCGTGTCAGTTGCGTTTTATGTTGGATTCCTCACGAAGAATTTGAGTGCTTACGTCTCGATAATCTGAAGAATCTTGGAGTTGACGGCCTCCAAATGCATGCTCTGGTCCTTGGGCCAGTCTGCCATCATTTTCCCGAGATCTGGGATGCGGACATTCTGTCCATGGAGTTGCCACAAAATCTGCTCGCGAGTCCGACCTTGGCTCTTCTGCGCCGGAGAATTTCTCCCGGAGCTAGTCCTGTCAGAGTGTCGAGATAGAGCCGGGTGGAGGGACACTGGTGCGGGTGCGACTGAGGATGACATGATGGTGTAATAGACCGTTGTCAAGATGAGACTGAAGTGATGATGTGCTGCTGCTGAAATTGAAGGATAACAGCTGTCAGATGAGGAGACTGTGGGCTGCAAACCTTCTTAAAGAGCATGTGGGAGGTAGTTACTCTATATACAGCAGGTATTCTTGGTTTCGCCTCACGTAGGACTTGTACAAGCGAACCGCGACAACGCGAGGACGGACTTAGACGTCTCCCTTCGCCTACATTTACCTTTGACAAGTTGCACCAGTTCGTCTCCTGCGGCGAATATATCCAATCCTGAACTGACTAGCATGCGTCGAGCAACACGAAGAACGCTTCACCTGCCCCATTCAGGGACGACCTTGGGTCTAGGACCGCTTAACCGGCGGCTTGCCGTCGGCAACCTAGAACACATCTGTCACTTAATCCCGATTGCTTGGACGGGCTGCCTCGGGGCAGGGTACATGTGAAGCACAATGGAACTCTGCGAGCTGAAGATCTGAGCATGCTCAACGTGACATGTACGCGGAGTCCGAAAGCGCGGCGGGTGAGGCTTCTAATCGATCGGCGTGGCAGTGGGGCCGTGACGGGCTGAGAAGCAAGCGTGGAGGTTGCGGATCCAGCCCATCGGCCGGACTGAACTCAAGACAATCTTTCCCACCGCCCTAGGCGCACATTTTTGCTAAAGCACACCATCTCGATGGACACCACTTTGATGGCGCCACCACTTGGATACTCACCATCTTCACGATATTAAGATTGAAGTTTTGAAGCCTATTTGGGTGACCAAATCGTTCAACGGGAATGCCAAGACATAGGTCTGACGTATCTAGCCGATGGGAGTCCCCCCTTTAGCTCGTTTCAAGCACCACTAAAGTTACCAAGATGATGGCAGTTTGTACTTGCGAAGTTGAGCAAAGTTGCTAGCCAAGAAGTTCTATGAACCAGCTCCATGCGAACATGAAGGCTACTTCGCCAGGTAACAAGGCCAGCGGACTTTCGTTTGACGAGATACGCCGCGCAACATCGCCGGCTGCATCTGATTAGCCCCCTCGCGAAAGACCCATATCAGACGCGACTTCATTTGAGACTGCTCAAAGGAAGATGACTTATGATAACTGTTGTCATTCGTCTGACCACCTCATCTTCCGCGAGCAGCCGACGGGAGGCCACCTCAATAGGGAAGGGTGTCCCAGGTGATCGGTTTTCCAAACACTAGACGGCTGCGCGGTTACTGCCGTGCGGGTGGCGAAGCCAATCAAAATAATAGCAGCGGGCAAACGTCGGACGGTTCACTTTGTGATCAAAACGCCTTCGGAAACTTCGGATGCCTTTGTATAGTACTGCGTAGTATGTAGGACGGCTCAGGGGCCAAAGCTACAAGGTTTTAAGCTGAAAGGTTCTCCCATCCTCGCTCTTGCAGTTTCAATTAGAAGTAAATTTCCCAGACGCGGACAATGCGTACTGCATAGTAGGAGGGTGTATAGACTTTGAAGGACACCATCACCCTCGCGCAAGCTCAAGAAGCGAATTGAAATGAAAACAGACGAGATAAACGGTATCACAAATCAACAGTCTTTAGGTATCTGAAGAACGTGCCAAGAACATGAGGGGTGCACTTGCTGAGTTGAAATTTGGGGGAACTCCGATACATTGACGCATTAGTACATGCCAACTTAGACTCTCGCACCTTGCAACGCAACACACCCGACTAGCTTGATGACTTGCATATGGCAACCACACAACTCCAACTACAGCATTGCTGCTATTGTTGGTTGATGTCCGGGGAATGAACAGCGTGCGGATATCCCATCCGCCCCGATTGGCATTTCGGAACGGAGTCTGGAGCTTTTTGCTTCGGAGGAAGTAACGACAGCAAGACATACCTAGCCTGGAAAAGGTTGATATTGACATGTCGTTTGTCCGAAGAGGCCGTTCATTCGACTAAGTGACCATATATATACGTATGGCTTGAGAGCTGTATAGACGGCCTGTCACACCAAACCTACTGCTCACTGTAATACCTGTTGTTGCTCAAGTCATTATCTTTCACACAATCGCAAGCTTCATTGAGACCGCAATCATGACAACCGCTCAGGTGCCTCCTAATCTTACCAGCGGCCACTTCTGGATGGGCTCGAAGAAGGGCGCTGCCAATGGCGGTGCCAATGGATCCAGCCAGGATGTGGACACGCCAAAGTTCCTTCCCCCGAACATGACGCAGGCGTCATTCGATAAGTTTGCCAAGAAGGTCATTGATGTAGTTGGCGAGGACAACTTCCAAGTAATCACACCGTCGATGGATCTGGAAGGCTACGAAGATGACGACTTTGGCCGCAACTGCCGTACACACGACTACTACCGCTCATTTGACGATGAGCAAGAGCTGGTTGGATCCGCAATTTGCCATCCTCGAACCGTTCAAGACATTCAAGCAATTCTCAAGGCGGCCAACGAGTATAAGATGCCACTTTGGCCCATTAGTACCGGCAGGAACCTTGCTTATGGCGGATCTGCACCAAGAGTATGTCATGACTGCGGCGACTAACAATATTGTTTCGCCACATACACCCACTGACCCTTAAAGCTCATGCTTGCTACGTGCAAAAAGTACTATAACGCTTTCGCTAACCTTATCTCACAGGTCCCTGGCTCACTTGTCATGGTCTTGAGCACGCACATGAACCGCATCCTTCATGTCGACACCACCGCGTGTGTATGCGTTGTTGAGCCTGGTGTGACGTTCATGCAGATGAGTGATTACCTGAAAGAGCACAACTTGATCGACAAGATCCGTGTCGACTCATCAGGACTTGGATGGGGATCCATGATTGGCAACGCCCTAGACCGCGGCGGAGGAGCCTCTTTGTACGGTGACCGCTGGGGAAAGCACAGCGGTATGGAGGTTGTTCTGCCTACTGGTGAAGTCGTCAGAATGGGCATGGGTGCCGTTCAGGACCCAGAGGGTCGCAAGCAGGCTGCCGAGGGTGTTCACCCAGCGGACCAGAAGCTAAACGAGGCTTTCGCGCTTTTCCCATACGGCTGGGGTCCCATGAACGATGGCATCTTCTCGCAGGGTAATAGTGGTATTGTCACGAAGATGGGCTTCTGGGTATGCATATCGAGCATTCATACTTATAAGTGCTCAACAATGCTAACGCCTCATAGCTTATGCCGGCGCCCCAAGGGATGACTCCCTTCTCCATCACCTTCGAGAAAGAATCAGATCTTAAGGCGTTAGTCGATTGCATTCAGCCCCTCGACTTGGTAAGAGCCTCCTGTACTTGAGAAATCATGTCGTCTAACAATGTCTCAGAACGGCACCTTGCAAAGCTCAGTCAGTTTGCGGAATCTCACCCTTGAGGCTGCACACTACGGCCCCCGTTCTAGCTACACCAACGCTTCTCACAAGGAGGTAATTCCGGAGGAGGACTTTGAGAAGATGGCCAAGAAGCTCAATACCGGTCGCTGGCGCTACATTGGTGCGGTATTTGGCTCTGAGAAGGTCCGCGAGGCACTCATTGAGGACATCAGGAAGGGAATGACCAAGGTCCCGGGTAGCAAGTGGGCTACACTTGATGAGAACCCCGACGAGCAGAACCTTGTCCGTGTTCGTGCCACGTACCTGCAGGGCATCTCATCCATGGGCGAGTTTGCCTGGATGAAGCAGTGGCTACCCAACTGTTCCGTCATCATGGTGGCTGCTATCTCTAGGTTGGAGGGCGCCGCAGTCTGGGAGCAATATTCGCGGGCCAAGGAGCTGTTCGCCAAGGCTGGCATCGACTACATCAGCCATTATGTGGCTTACTTCCGTACCATGCGTAAGTCGTCCCTTACAGGGTAGTGATAAGTACTGACACAAATTTAGACAATGTCTGCATTATTCCATACGATCGCAAGGACAAAGATATGCGGGGTCGCGCACAGTGGCTGGCCCGTACCCTGTTGAAGGAGTGGAAGGAGCACGGATGGAGCGTGTTCCGAACTCACGTTGGACTTATGGACCAAGTCGCCGATACGTATGACTTCAACAATGGTGCGCTGTGGAAGATGCACGAACAGATCCATGATAACCTCGACCCCAACGGCATCCTAGCTCCTGGAAGAGGCGGTGTTTGGCCCAAGTCGTATGACAAGGAAGAGTGGATGATGGGCAAGAAGTACATTGGCTAGAGGAGGTTTCCAGCATATGATGTAGGCGTAAAGCAGTGGCATGAGAAGACTGCCATGTAACTTTTGAAATTGAATGTGTGTTTTTGTCATCTGGGCTTCATCGGTTGATGCTGAGATTTAAGCTGCTCTCTGATTTCAGCTTACACTAAGGTACTAGGTACGATTGGGTACAGGGCTGCAAGTCGAGACCCAGGATTATAACTTCATCTTGGCGAGAATGAAATAGTGTGTGACAATCCTAGTCTTAGGTTGAGAGTCGTATCTAAACTGAATACGTCTTTATTGATGCTGAACCAAGGTTATGCGTGCGTCTATTTCAACGTCTTCCACGTTCAAAGAATGCCCTAATACCCGTAACGGTAACCCAGCCGATGACGACGACAGTAACAGCCAGCCGGATTTCCTTCGCAAGCTCGACAGTGTTCGGGGCGAATTGAATGGAATGAAGATGCTTGATAGCGCCGGAATGCGCCGAAGAGAGCGCAAATTGCTCCATCTACGCATGATCAATTAGTCTGTTCAGGTTACGCGCTTCAGCAGGCTACATACCTTGGTGTTGGGTGAGGCTGTTATGAGGAGCTGAATGTTGGATGCGTGAGGTTGAAAGAGGGAGAGGGAACTTTTTGGTGGGGATGATGGATTACGTCAACGAATTATGGTTTGCCGCTTGCGGTACCTGGCAACCTGGCTGAGGTGCCTTACTGCAAAGTCCAACACAATAGATCGGGGAGACTTGAGCTCCACAACCATGCTGGGGAGGACTCGAACTCAGAAGGGACAACGTTACAAGAGAATAAAATGCATCGAAGTAGTATGAAGAAATACTGGTCCCAAGATTGAGCCGCGACGTCTTATTTGAGGATGTGGATTGATGAAAGCCGATTAACCATCACGAGATCGTTATGTGTAAAACTGAGACAGACGAAGGAATTCCGATGTCTAGTGGTCAGTGCAAAGTCGTTTCAGTACAACGAATTATTGAGCACCCTGAATCTGATCTGTTCATATCATGGCTGGTTCGACGCTTGTGCTACAGGGTCGCTAGACAGCCCGTTGATGAAAACTGATCAATGGGAATGTCAATTCAAGCAAGCATGCATTCGGAATGTAAGAATTGCCTGCCACCTAGTCTGAGGTGTTTACAGCGGCTTAGGCTTCTTAATAATACAGCATGCATGCTCAGCACGCAATGCATCATGCGAGAGCGCAGGAGGCCGAAGTTGGAAGGTGATTTCGTTTATGCTCTGGTTATCTTGGCAATATTTAACCGCCCGAGGATGCAACCTCACAGGCCTGTTTATGTCGTAGTAGTGCTGACGGTTCACGCATGATGATCCTACTGCTACAATAGTGAGAAAGTCAATGAGACTTTTTCACTCGCAGCCTGACCTGATTCGGATCACATCCTTCACTTCAGGGATGGCGTCTTGTCCTGTGGTACGAGGTTTGGATCAACATCGCTCGCTAGGCACAGCTTTGCAGCGCATCTACACCCCGGTCTCCCAAGACCAGAGCCCGTATTTCTGATGTGATCACATCCTAATAAGGAAGGTTGAGCATATTGGTAACAGTGCAACCCTTCTCGCGCAATTTAAGCTACTGCATCCCAATAGAGCGACTTCGAGAGATAGTATTGACAGCGGACTCTCATGCATGAGTGTTACATAAAGATCATAAACTGCTCCTGACCAGAATTTGTCAGACTTGCGCCTGAGCAATTACGCCCATCTCCCGAAATCTCTGTCAATTGATACTTTGAGATGATGCCTGCGCGCCAAATACTATGCACTTGTCTGCTTGTCGGACTAGTGGCCGGCCAGCAGTCTCGAGATAACGCCGATCCGATCGCGGTTCAATTAGCCAAGAGCTACATTGTGGAATTCGCGGATGTATGTCAGATTCAACGCCTTATTGATCGAATAAAATTTCTGACATGATGAAAGGGCAAATCAAGTCGGCTGAGCTCACTTTCTTCAACAGATGGAGTTCGAATAGTGAAGCAGTTTGACAGCGAGATTTTCACGGGGGCAAGTGTGGTAACCGCCGAACTGACTCTGGAAACATTGCTGGAACTTCCTGACATTGTTAATGCCTGGCCAAATAACATTGTAAGCTTGGAGCCACTGATCGAAGAAGAAAGCACCCTACAAGCGGTGCCTTCGGTCGCCCATATCGTCACTGGAGTCGACAAGCTGCACGAGAAGGGGATCTTTGGCAGTGGGGTAAAGATTGGAGTTGTGGACACTGGAATATGGTACAATCACGATGCTGTAAGTTTTGAGTTACAGCGGGCATTCATTGGGTATGCTAACGGATATTGTGGTAGCTCGGAGGTGGCTTTGGGGACGGCTTCAAAGTTGCAGGAGGATTCGACTTTGTTGGTGATCAGTGTAAGATCCTTTCCCAGTATTCAACCGAGACCAAAAGCTAATAGATTTGCGACAGATTGGCCATTTGTAGGCTATGAGAAGGAGCCTGATGGAGATCCTTTGGACCTGCTCGGACACGGCACCCACGTGGCTGGTATCATTGCTGGCAAGACAGAAGAGTGAGTTTGGTGTTGGACCACGAGATTCATATTTGCCAAATATCTCTAATACTACGATCAGCTTCGTCGGAGTAGCTCCTGACGCCACACTTTACGCTTACAAAGTCATGTCTCGTCAGGTACGTCACACAGCACATCTTTTTCGACGCAATTGACTGAGCAGTTTGCAGGGTTCTACGGATGCGGCCACTCTCATTGAATCATTCCTAGCAGCATTCAACGATGGGGTAGGTTGCAATTCGCCAGCAGCAGTCAATGACTTAAAAGCTGATTCCTTGAAAGGTTGATATCATCACTTCAAGCATAGGAGGCTCAAGCGGCTGGGCTGAAGAAGCCTGGGCCGTAGTTGCCTCACGCCTGGTTGAGCAAGGCGTCGTTGTGACCATCTCAGCTGCAAACTCCGGGTCGATAGGACCGTTCTACGGTAGCAGTGGCTCGTCGGGCAAGAATGTCCTAGCAATTGGATCGGCCGACGCCCCGACCGCCAACACCACTCGCGCGTCCTCATTCACCTCTTGGGGCCTGCTGAATGATCTTAGCGTTAAGCCCGACATCACGGCTCCTGGAGGCTCGATCTACAGCACGTATCTTGACAACGGCTGGACAGTCATGTCGGGGACTAGCATGAGCTGTCCATATGTCGCAGGCGTCGCTGCTCTCTACATCAGTACCTTCGGAGGTCGGGAAGTGCATGGGAAAGACTTTGCATTAAAACTAAGCAAGCAAATCATTGCTAGCGGAAATCTGCTTGCGTACCACGACTCGGCATACATCGACCTCCCAGCACCCGTGCCTCAGGTAGGCAATGGTTTAATTGATGCTTTCAAGCTACTTCACTCCAACACGACATTGGAGTTCAGCCCCATCGCTTTGAACGACACAGTCAATTTCAAAGGGGAACATATAATTACTGTCAGTAACCAAGGTTCCGATGACATCGCATATCATATCTCTCTTCAGGATGCCTATGGGGTTGAAACTTTACTGGTGGATACTGTCAACGGAGACAAGACAATGCGACGGTTGCCAGATTTAGCGCCTCGAAAGCTTGAAGTCAACGTTAGCTTACCCGACGACTTTACGCTCAAACCTGGAGAAGAGAAAGTCGTAGCGTAAGTAAGGTCAAACTCTGAAACCAACCTGGGCATTCTGCTAACCCAACATGAAAAGATTGAACTTCAAGAACCCCGAGTCTTACGGATGGGATGCGTCTGTTTTACCCCTTTATAGTGGGAAGATATTGATCTCAGGAGACAACGGGGACGAACTCTCCGTACCCTACGCGGGTAAGCCCACTTCGTAATGAAATGATGCAAACATAGACGCTGAACTATCATTCTCAGGAGTTGCGGCAGACCTAAAGAAAGAAGTTAACCCTTTATTCCGGAACGGATTCCCATATGTAGTTTCTGGAGAACCCGCTCAGATTGGGAAAACAGCGTGAGACTATTAGTAACTAACTTAGAGGAGGAAGAGCGATTAAAGCTAACACATACTTCATCCTTAGTTTCACCTTCAACCTGACACTCAGAGTCCAGGACTTCCCAAAGATTTTCCATAACATTATCTGGGGAACCCGCCAACTTAGATGGGATGTACGTATGAAAATATTGGCATGATCTCTGGATTGATGCTCACAAACTCGCTAGATATTCGAGGATGGATGGAATGAGAGCGATTGGACATATCCACTTGTCGTTGGCGAAAACGGCTACGTAGGATCTGGGGCTTACTGGGCAGGCTCCGGCCAGGCACCATTCTTCGACCCGAGCCGATGGGACCCCGACGACACTCTGTCGTATCCAAAGGTTGAACAGCCTCGGGGCAGTGGCAGCTCCGAGAACTGGTGGTTTGGTAAGCTTGCAAATGGTAGTCAGATTGCATTGGGAAACTACACGTGAGTCACGTTTGTTACCGCCTTGTCACTCCCTGAGAGGCAAACTGACATGTCAATTCGGCAGACTGCGGTATGCTGCTCTCAAGCCTTTTGGTGACCCAGCTCAGTCTAATGATTGGGCTACTTTTACGACACCTCTGGGGGTCCTCGGAAAGTATTAACAGAGATGGGTATGTGATGGTGGTGGTCTTTGCTTGATTGCCAGCACGTCCTGCATATGGCAAAGGATGGGTACATGTGATTGAGCCGCAACCCTTGTGGTCATTATAGCACTTGGCCAACGGAGGATGTGCATATTTGCGAGCTTCTAAGTGCTTGTTATAGTTCCTCTCTATATGCTCTAGCCCCGCATGCAAAGGAGCTTCAGAGCCTGACAACTTGGTCTGTTTCTGCGCTTGCATACACCGACTCCAGAATGCGCAAGACGTCTCTGGCCTGGTGGGCAGGTACTGGAACCATGTCTCCATTCCCGGACAAGATAGCCTCTGCAAACTTATGATAAAGAGCGCCATATGTCGGGCCCTTCACAGAAGAGTGACTGAACTCTTCAACTATACCATCCTTGCGAATGGTAACCAGTCGACCCTCACTGCCTTCTTTCTCCACACCAAACGTTTCACTTGTTGGTGGCAGCCCAGACATCAGCTGAGCTTCCTGTGGATCCATGCCATCCTTCTTGTAAGATGCCTTAGTACCGCGAATCCAAAAGCGGCGTTGTGGTGACTCGAGGCTCATGTCGCTGATACGTATGTTGACAATCATGCCATCTGCATAGTTCAGTTGCGCATGGACGCTATCGGGGTACATGAGATCCAGACATCCACGTTTTTGGGTCAGAAGGCGGCCATAGACTGAGCTCGGTAGGCCAAACAGGGTGTAAACCTGGTCGATCAGATGTGAACCAAGATCAAACAGAGCGCCGCCTCCGTCAATAGTGCTCAGCTGACCTCTCCAAGACTCTGCAGACTCTGGTCGATAGTAGTCGAAGTGTGTGTCGATCTCATGAATCCGACCAAAGACACCATCTTCAACGAGCTTCTGAACGGTGAGGAAGTCGATGTCCCATCTCCTATTTTGGTATACGCAAATAAGCCGACTAACCTCTGACGCTAATGCGATGAGATTGTCTGCATCTGCGAGCCGTGGGACGAACGGCTTCTCAACTAAGATATGCTTTCGAGCTTCGAGGCACAGCTTCGCCAGGTCGTAATGTGTGTCCGGCGGAGTCGTGATGACAACAATGTCGCAAGATGAGTGTTCGACAAGCTCTTCGGCAGAAGCGTAATTTTCAACTTCAGGGTGGTCGGCGGGAGCTGAGGAGTGAGAAGTTGGACGCCGTTGAACTATCGCCCACAGCTTCAGTGACGGCGTAGATAGAATGAATGGAATGTGAAATATCTTGGTAGCGAATCTTTTCCAAAGTTAGCGTCTTTTTTCCAGCTCGCTATGTTCGCGTTTCCCATAGTGAAGACAGAAATACCCATAACCAATAACGGCAACGCGCAGCGGCTCGTCAGTCAAGGACGAGAAATTCATCATGATGGTTATGATTCAACGGACACGAAAAGTTTAGAGGTTTTTTCACTCATCAATAGTGATGGCTTTGACAGAATACAATGTTCTTTCGTCGCTTCCAGCGTTTTACAGGACGTCGAGATGGACAACCTGAGCCGATGGTTAGTAGTTCGGCCTGAGGTCCTGATGTACGAACCATGCGATCGGAGAATGTTTCCTAACGTAGCGAATACAAACCTAGCGATTTGCCTCTCGGGTGTAGACTGCTCGGCTAGCAATTTGGCCTTGATGAGATTTATTCTTGAGCGGGGTGCAGACACTTGAGGAAGCGGACGCCTGACGGTCTCTTCACATGGTTACATTCCAATGTCAGTACTCGCCGACTGATATCCTAGTACGGATTGTTTGTCATATTTAGTATGGCCAAGAAATCTGCTCGGGATTTGTTTCTGGAATGTGGCACATTCCATGTTAGGTGGGCATAGGGCGTCGCCGCGCCGGCTAGGGCGGCTCGCGAATCTGAGCAAGGCATAGGTGGGGGTGGGCTCGCTGCACCGCCAACTCAAAATCAAGAATGCCTCGGTATGTTTCGCATTACTCATTAAGGTTGTACGGGATGATCGTCTAGTCTTCGTCCGAAAGCTGTCGTCAATACTTGACGCTACTCAGGTCTCTAGTATTAGGCCGGATAATTACCTAGTAGTGTTTCTGACATCCGAGTTAAAGAAGGATTTACCAAGGAGCTGGAAAGGGAGATTCCTGGTCTATCTGGTCAGATACAACCGACTCTCTGTCATTGCAATGCATTTCATATGTTTGATAGTACCTAGCTAGTGAGGTTGTCGGGCGTTGTGAGGTCGTCAGTTCTACGGCAGTCGGTAGGGAGATCAAAGCCGGTAGCAATGGTCAAGTAATCAAAAATCAATATAGTAACGGCGAACTCAAGAACATAAGGCATACTGTAGGATGCAACAAACTACACTTTCTCGGATTGCAGAAATATATCGAGAGAAGTTCTATATAACACGTAGTCGATATTCTGTGTTGAAACTGCATGTGGAAATGGCCATGACTGATTGAAATGTCGACTAGGAGGTCACCTATAGTTGAGCATGATCGACACGTTTCCCTGCTTCATCAAACAAAACCTTTTTACCCGTCCTCATGGATTCTTGCAGAGCCACACCAATCTTCACAACCTCTACGGCAGACTGAAGCTCAATCATAGGCTGTCCACCATCAAGGATACTAGCCGTGAAGTTATTCGCTTGGACGACGAAGGCATTGTGAAACCTATCCAATAATTCTGAGGCATCTCATGAAATACGCCCCCATTTTGGTAGAGTTGTACCTTGTTAATGCTCGGTAGTTGGTTTACCACGAGCTTGCCTTTGGTACCAATGATCTCAGTAGAGTCTTCCGCGCCACCCGACATTGTCCGCGATGCAAATAGAGATACCATGCCACCGTCATGAAACTCCAGAGTGCCGATTGCGTTGTCGGCGTCCTTGAAGTTCTTGAGCTGCGGGTAACATGCGGCTGTTCCGATGGCGTGAACCGACTTGATCTTAGAATCTTTCCCAAAGAACCAGATCGCAAGGTCAATATCGTGGATGCTGGCGTCAGGAAATATTCCCCCAGAGACCTCGGCATACGATACAAAAGCGCCGATGGGGTCAAAGACGTTACAGCTTTGACACCTCATTACAATAGGCTTGCCTATGAGTCCTTGTTGTACCTTCTGGTAGGCATTCTTGTACGAATCGTCAGAGCGACGGGAAAAACCACAGACGACCTTGAGCTCAGGTCGCTCAGCAGCAGCAGTCACTACTGACTGCGACTAAATTGGAGAGTAAGCATCCATCCGGAAGGTCGTCTTGTTGTTGGGGAACACTCACCTCTTCCACACTGGTTGATAGCGGCTTCTCGCAGAGCACGTGTTTCCCAGCCATAATGGCCTGCTTAGACTGAGGCGCATGTGCGGAAGTCGCTGAGGCAATGCAGACAGCGTCCAAGCCTTGGTGATCAGAAAGCATGTTCTCATACTTTTCATACACCTCAACCCCATATGGTGACAGGTTTGCATTCGCCCATTCCCTTTCAACGGAATCTGGACTGAACACCGCGACTAGTCGTGCTCGTGGCACTTGTTGCAAGAATATGAGAGCATGTCGTTTGCCCATGCGGCCGAGGCCAGCAACACCGACATGTGGCCGACGAGGTGTCATGTTTCATCCAACGCGTTGAGGGGAAAGGGTTAAAAGATGCAGCTGAAACTGAGATCTAGGGAAAAGGAAATCCAATAGATATAGATGTCACCTTTAAACCGACATATTTATTTCCTTCAATTCCGTCGACTAACTCATAGTTTAGAATCCTGATCTGTGGACAAAATACCCTCCTCAAATCGATACCGGAGCATCATCATGCCTACCCAAACGAGATGCGCGAGAGAGGATACCACGGGATTTCTTACTCGAGTTGTTCCGGACTTTGACTTCGTATGAAACTTGCACAAACAATGAAGCATTCTTTCCCGGAAGACTATCGGGACTTTTGGCTGTATTCTATTTTCCCCGCCTTCTGCAAGAGACTGACCATGTGATCGTCGGTGGGACCCCCACGTATGCTACGGCGAAAGATTGCCTCTTTCATTCAGCATCAATGTCAGCTGAGATAGCCCATGGATGACTGGCGCGGTGCATCTCGGATATTCACACGCATTTGCGGCCAAGATGTCTTGCCGGCCATTGTTCGGGATTTTCCCCGCGTTCTCCCCATCATTTCCCCAGATTACGTCTCCATTGGAACTGCTTGTCGCTGGCAGACTAGTCGCTTCACTGGCTGCTTTTCAATACACCCAACCTGAATGGAGTCATGGAAGCTAGACGGTAATTGGTTTTAGGTATTAATATGCCCAAGTCCGCGTGATTACTTTCAAGTTTCCCTTTGTGCTGCCCCGATGATAGTCCCCTGCTTGAGTTCATTCTTCACATACACTCATCACTAGATCGATCTCCTTTTTACGGGTCTGTTCTGGAGATAACGCGATGCACCTCGCGGGATCACCACGTAACTCTGTTTCTGGGAAGCCAGGAGATGTACCCGCGTCTGCCACGGAGCATAAAGAAGATGCGGCTGAGAACCTCGACGAGGCCATATCATATGGTCCATCTGGTAAGTGTTTTTAATGTCATAATTAATGAAAATATGGGTCACTGACAGTTTCTTAGGCTTTAAGGGCGTCTTCGCATCTCGCTTTGTCACTTACTGTGCTGCGTTTGCAGCCCTTGTGGGGTTCCTGTTCGGCTACGACCAAGGCGGCAAGTGATCACGATCAACACTTTTCGGCTTTACTAACCAATCACTAGTCATTTCGGTGACCCTTGTAATGAGAGAATTCCTGGACCGCTTTCCGGAGGTATCAGATGATGCTGCAGGTTCAGGATTCAAGAAAGGCCTAATGACTGCTATGATCCCGCTTGGTGCTTTCATTGGAGCTCTGAATATGGGTTGGCTCGCTGACTGGATATCCCGAAAACGATCTCTGATGGTTGCTGTGGTGATCTTCACCATAGGATCGTCGATTCAGACCGCAGCCATCAATTATGATATGCTGACTGCTGGTCGCTTCTTTGGCGGGGTCGGCATTGGAATGTGAGTTTCTGGAGGTAATGCCGATGAACTTGGAAGCTAATCCTGTCGGAAAAAGGCTCTCGATGGTTGTGCCTGTCTACATTTCCGAGATCTCGCCTCCAGGGATTCGCGGAACACTTCTGGTGTTCGAGGAACTGTCAATTGTCGTGGGAATCATTGTGGCCTTCTGGATCACAGTAAGTGGATCTTTGGAGTTCTCACTTCTGATAGCCAACAATACTAACTGAAACCTAGTACGCGACAAAAGACATTCCTAACCATTGGTCATGGCAGTGTCCGTTTCTCATTCAAATCATCCCCGGAGTCTTGCTGGGTATCGGCGCAACCTTTCTGCCACACTCCCCCCGATGGCTTGCCTCCAAAGACCGACACGAAGAATCGCTGGATACGTTAGCTAGACTCAGAGGCCTCACACAAGAAGACCCTCGCGTCCGCCGAGAATGGATCGACATCGTTGCGGAGGCTCGTTTCCAAGCAATGGTCTTGAAAGAGAGGCATCCAAGGCTTGCAGCAAGCTCAGCCGTTTCAGACAAGATCAAGCTCGAGATTGTGTCCTGGACCGACTGCTTCACAACCGGATGTTGGCGCCGTACTCATGTCGGAGTTGGCATTCAAGCATGGCAACAATGGGTAGGCATTAACGCGCTCATTTACTACAGCCCCACACTGTTTGCAACCATGGGACTAGATTACAATATGCAGCTTCTCATGTCTGGGGCTCTGAATTGCGTTCAGCTTATGGGAGTTCTGAGCAGTCTCTGGACGCTTGACCGATTCGGGAGAAGGAATATCCTCCTTCTCGGTAGCGTCTGCATGTGTCTGTCCCATGTAGTCATCGCGATACTGGTGGGAAAATTCTCCCACGATTGGCCGAGCTATGTTACAGAGGGCTGGGTCAGCGTGGCGTTCCTATTTGCGTTCATGCTAAGCTTTGGATTCTCGTGGGTCAGTTGACCTTTTGCTCGTCAAGGCCCTTCATGCCATGTAACAATTATTGATGGAAACACAGGGACCAATTCCATGGGCCTTACCTTCTGAGGTTTTCCCGTCTTCTCTCCGAGCTAAAGGCGTTGCGATTTCAACATGCGGTAGTAAGTGCGCGACAGCTATCTTCATAGCTGCCCGCTAACATCTTTCAAGGCTGGTTATGGAATTTTATCATAGGTCTCATCACCCCTCCTCTGATCAAAGGGACTGGATTTGGAACATATGTGTTCTTTGCAACTTTCTGCCTTGGCTCCCTGCTTTGGACCTACTTCTGCGTTCCCGAAACCAATAGCAGGACGCTTGAGGAAATGGACAAGGTATTTCATGATCGTACCGGAGCTTCTGATATCGAGAGAAAGAACCGAATTCTTCAAGACTTCGTACAAGAGCAGAGGGAATGTGGGTTGAGACAGGGTACATGAAATGAAAACTCAAAGCCCGACCACCTTTCATCTAACGACAATATCATGAATAGTGGAAGCAGGAGAATAGTTGTACACGTAGCTTTCCATATGGGCAGCGATGGGCAACTATGCGAATATTGAGATTAACTCCAAAGCCTCTACGGGCTCCTGTGGCAATATGTCAGCTCTAATCCGCCTTTGACGAATCAAACCCTGAGAATATCGCAACATGTCAAGATTGAAATCGCCACCTGCATTGTTTGTTTTCCTATAGAGAGTCTTTGAAACTACATTCACATCGGCTGCTGCTACTAGCTGCGCTAACACTTACCTATTTCCACCCAAGTTGAGTTTCGGTGCGCGATTAAACTACACTACACATATCATGCAAGTCACAAGTCACTGCAACATCTGCAAGACTGTTTTTCTGCCTACGATCTCACACTCTTCTTGTTCTGTAAAGCCTTGATCATTTGATTGCGAGTAAGATATTTGGTGACCTGAGCTATTCATGAGTCATTCCCTTCATCCAACTTCGGAGGCCGAAGGAGTGCATCGGGCCGTGTGATCTACCTTACCGAGATGATCCCAACCAGGAATCATCACGGGCTTCAATCGAGCATCCGGAGTCCCGAAATCAATTGTCATGAACTGACAGTTTTGGAGTTTGCATGACTACCTCGCCCTGCTCTCGGGCAGAATCCCGCAGGTCTGGTCTGAGTCAACGCGGACCAAAGTCGAGGGTCGCTATGAATCAGGAGACAAAAACTCTGGACAGAAGTGTCTGTCACGACCCTCGGAGTGTGCCAGCTCGTATAGTGCAAAGGAAGACTGAAGTTTGGCTCTTTCCACTTACGGGCAGCATCCTCTAGAAACAGACTAGATGTTGGTAGCATCGCTGAACATGTGACTCCCACGCAGGTCTAGGTTCCAGGGTCGCAAACAAGATGGCTGCAATTTGAGTACCGATCCAGCACTTAACCCACTTCCCGTGAATAGGAAACAATGATCATCCATGATACCCCGACTTCTTGGCGACTCTAAATGCTTCCGTGGGGCACCGGTGAAACCCGGGACAATCCTTTGGATGATCTAGAACATGAGCTGACATCCGGGGAAAGGAAAGCATGCAAAGCTTCGTGTCCCATCTGAGATCGTCCCAAATGCAATTTGGTTGCCAAATCGATATAGGGCACACATGAATTTGACTTTACGGACCCGAGGAATCATGTCGGAGCACTGTGTTCCGTTGCCCGGCCGACCCGAAAACGAGCCGAACAGCTGTCATCCTTGATAATAGCTTGAGCTTGCTGTGGTGCGTGTCATCTGCCCACACACACGAAGTCGTTGCTCTGGAGGTTGAAAATGGCCACATGCCAATCATCTATTGACTTTCTTTAGTTTCTTGCATAATTGACATTAAGGGGTATATGGAATACACGAGTCCGCCCAAACGCTGAAACGCTCATACTCTTTGCGATCAACCAACGTATTGTCCCTCGACAAAGAAAACCCTGGCTTTACTGACGGGGTCACCCCGACAGATCGAAATGCCTCAGGACCTTCCAACAACGCGTGCCCAACCCGGCTCTCAAATACTTCCAACGCTATGCGCTCGTTCTTTGTCAATACTCTCAATTGACAGTGCCCTTCCGCCATGCTTCTTCGAACTCGGGTGGCCATCCATTTCCACCACAACCGTCGTTACCGTCTCCATCTGAATCCCTTCTGTCGCCCCGCGTCTCCTGAGTGACTCCTGGCTGATACTTCTATGTGCGCCACTCCGGCGGTGACCATCCCTCTTGATACCGCGGCCGCTTCCCCTGCGGAACAGCTTCCGCAGCCAACCGCCGGTACCCTCATTCCCGCTCGATACGTGTTGGGGTTGCCCGTCTCCGCCCTGGACCCAGACCATGTTGCCGTACCTGCGGTTCGCCGGGGTACGCATGAAGGCGAATGTCTCGATACCAGTCTCCTCGTAGTCAGGCGAAGCATTGAAGATAATGACGTGACGAGTCGTGGAGAAGAGAAGCACATCGAGCCAGCCGTTGGATGCGATCATTGCGCCAGCCAGACAGAAGTACTCGAGAGAGACTTGCCTACCAGACATGGTGATTACACGACCCATAGCAAGGGGCGCAGTGCAGAGGATATAGATGATGGGGTAAATCAAGAAGGCCGGGTGGTGGCCAGCGCTGCTAGATGATGTGGCTGGACCTTGCTGCCCAGATGAAGTTTTGGGGCGACTAGGTTGGGATACTGTAGACATGGTGTGTGCATGACCGAGTTCGCGGCCTCGGGTGGTTTTCGAAGCGGAGGAGTTGTTTGAGGAGGAGGGGAGCTGGAGAGAGGGATCGGTGCGGCGGATGTGGTTGAAGATGAGTATGTAAAGTACCGCTGTGACGAAGAAAGAGACGAACATCCAAAGGTAGTGAAGGTAGAGACGCATGGCCTCGTAGCGGACGTTGACCCAGCACTGAAGTAGGAGTTAGTTGGGAAGTTGACGGAATCAAGCTGGTGATACATACCCAGGCGGCAGCACGAACATAGAGACCTCCGTCATCAGCGCCATTGTTGGTGATGATTACACCCGCTACAGCCAGAGCGTAGACAAAGAACCACACCAGGAAAATCATGCTGTAAAAGAGCCAAGTCGGAAGCTTGTACTCTCTGACCACGGCCAAGTACGTATGGACAGCAATGGTGGTGATGAAGGCACTGGACGCCAGGTCGCCAGTAGAGATGAACCACCCCTGAGCCCAACAGGTCGAGGTCTCAACAATGATGCCATCCTTGGTCAACCAAGCTGCGTTCAGCAAGAATGCGAGGGCTTGTTGGATGTCGGCCAACAGGAGGTTGTAGATGAGGACTAGGAACTGGTTTGGTGCTACCCGATTTGTCTTGTTCTTCTTCCGGCTGCCGGCATACACCGTATCCGGCAGACCCATCTCCTCCGCAAGGGCTGCATCCGGGTTCCGCTCCCCCGTCATACGCTCCGGCGACTCGGAGGCTGGCGAAAGGTACCATGACACCAGTCGGTATGTCAGAACAAAGAAAAGCGCTGTCGTCGTGAGGAATGAGAGAAAGCCGAAGAAAGAAACAGCCGTCAGCCCGTGTCGAAGTACGCTGGGAAGTGGCGTCAGAGTCTGGCTGCTGGGGTCCATTGTGATGGCCCGCGGAGGGGGGAAAGCGCCGGGTGGCGCCCGAGGCAGGCGGCGTGGGTTCAACTGTCGACAACCGACTACCTTGGCGATGGATTTGACATCCAGGCCAGTGGTTTGGATGATGACAGACTTAGCTGCCGTGATATCGTGACAACGTCAACGCCGGAGGATGACGAGTTCATCCCAAAAGCGACATCTGGGCAGAAAGTGGCTGCAAGCCAGATCATAAATGATGGCAGGAAGCGATGGTCCGGCCCAGAACCTAAGCCTACCGATACGGAGGCCAAGGTTGACGATCTTCGGGACCCTGTCCCTGGATGCAAAGTCCCTCACTTCTAAGTGGATGGAGAAAAGAAGGCAGGCCACCAAACTCATGATGGGATTTGGTTCTGCAGATGACTGACTAGCAGGGGATTTGAACCATGTCGGCATGGATGAGTTCCGTACGTAGCGCGTTCATGAGGAATCATATGGGAAGGGGTCTTGTGGGTCTCTTTTGCCCAAAAGAAGAGAGAAGCCCGCGAGATCGGTCGTCTTTCCCATCGCAGAAAACCCCACGTGTAAAATCAAAAACGAGAGAAAGGAAATGGGGGTAAATGAGGGGGCGATTTCCAGTCGCCCGTCTGGGGAAAGTGTTCCTGTGGGTGATGTTTCATCCGCAGAAGTTAACCTCAACTGCCAGCTGCTGTAAGCTTTCCATGACATCCGTCACCCATGTTGTCATTTCAGTCGTCGCCAGTGAAGTCGTTGCAAGGCAAACTACAAATACCACGTCGAGGCCGAGACTTCTTCGAAATAAGAAAGGATGGGCATTGCGGTCGCTCAACACGGCCGTAGAGGCTGGACGCTTCCACGACCATCGCTCACATCTCATTTCCCAAGGGGTAATGAGTGAAGGCTTTGCTCAGAACAGGGCCCTGCCACGAGGGCTGGCTGAGCTAACGCTTGGCGAACTGATGCTAACAAGACTAGCCAAACCTTAGCTGAGCGCCACTGCGGGCTGTGATTGGAGAATTTTGCATCGTGGCCAGGGGCAGCTTTGCCCCCTTTGGAAGTGCTGGGCGTCATGAGGAACCCGCCAGCATGAATCTGACATCGGACTGTTGTTCAGAGTCCCATAGTTGGGCTGGATTGATGGTGCGATAATCGAAAGCCTAGAATCTTTCTTGTGGGGTTTTCACTGTTGCCTATTGCTGTCGAATCCACCGTCGTTTACGCAATCGCGGACAAGGTTCTGTCTCCTCTTTGCTGCATCTTCAACTCTGTTCCTGGGAGTCCACGTTGTGGGCTCTCACGCTAAGCCGGAGCTGGTCAGCTTTAACGAGAGTGCAACGCTCTGGGCTTGGAATGTGGCGTCTAACAGTTTCTTAGCTCACCACGCGAGCTCGCAGCCATCTGCTCTAGGCTGTTTCGCAATGTTCTCTCCTCGCTCTTAGCATCATCTTAGCACGAGCGAAGTTCGTAATTTTCGCCGTTGGAGCTAAGAGACGCAAGAAATTACTGTGGTCGGATTACGAACATCTCGGCCTTTTTGCAGGCCTTCAACGTGTCCGACCGGGGATCTCTCCGAGGGTTGCGGCCATAGCTCCGGCTCTTCTGCTGTTGGTTTGCGTCGAATTGTTTATCCATCAGGCGGGTGGCGGCGCCACTCCATCGATCATCTCGCATTCTGTCAAAGTGTCAAATCTGATCGATCAATGACTGCTGAAGAAAAAGAAACGCGGTGGGCTGTTGGTCGATTACAAGGTAGTTCCACTCATCGTTCAGTGGCCTTTCCCTTCTCTCTTACACAACATAGCCCAGTTACAGATTTTGATGAGCAGCAACAACCTATTTTCCTGGTCTTCATATGATTGGATCGTAAACGCAGGGCAATTGTCATGACTTGGAATCACCGGCCGCGCCGCTTACATGATCGATGAGGGTGGATCCATAATGTGCTGTTGGCGCCAGCTGAGAAGACCCAGTACGGCCGTAAGAGCCTCTTCTGCAACGCTGCATCCTTGGACAACAGGCCCTGAATCTTCAGCAACTCAGAAGTCGGATCATGTTTGCATCGTGAGCTTCTCCGTACACCAGGATACCGGTAGATGCGACCCAAGTGCCAGCCTGGCACGGACAAGTTTTGGTAGCTCTCGGTTGGGAGAGAGAAATTATCGCAAGGGGCCTCACTCAGATAGAAGAAGCACGGCGAATTGGTGACCGCTTCTTCCCCTGTACAAAGTGCCCTTAGCAAGGCGCTTGCAGGAACACGCAGGGCACAAGAGGCACACGCAGGGCAAAAGAAGCAGGCTTCGGCTCTTCGCAATCAAAGCTTAGGCCGCGTTGCGTTAGCTCTGAGACTTTAGCGTCCAGCCGCACTGCAGGGGATGTACGCAGTACCCGACGGAACCGAATTCTGCTGCCCGCGATGCCGCCCACCAAGACCTGCGGCTTACGGGCAGAAAGTCTCCACCTAGGCCCGGGTCGGCCTGCTATGCTCCGTCTCGGCATGCCGACCCGACTGCCCGCGCCGCAGCTTTCCCCGCCGGGTTCACTTTCCCTCTCGACGATCAAAAGCTTAAATAGCTTAGACACCGCCGGCGCCAGCCCCGAACATCTGAGCAGAAATCCGAACTTTTGTTAGATCTGGTCGCACTCAAGCGGCCCGAGCTATTAGTTGCCCTTCTTACGGGGTGTAAAGTTCGACGGGGACCAAAAGGGCAACAAGATGGGCCATTTCCAAAAGGGTAAGTAGATTGACCACTTGGAAAGTTCGAAACCATTTGGTTTCTCTGCATGCAAAGCACGTGTTCAGTCTGTCGAGCCAGTGTTTGCGTCCAGCCCAGCAGTCTGAAGTTTGGCGCAGTCTTGCAGCTCAGACGACTTGGCGGTCAGTGACCTCCAGTCCTATGGCTATGCAAGACAGAATCCCACGCGGGATTTCGAGCAGCGGGGAAGCCAGATTATATGTCTTGTGACACCAGTGGATGCAACTTTGCGTTTGCCACTCGTCATCACAGCTATCACGTGTGTTCGTGATGGCGGGGGCTTCATGGGGTTTGATCAACGAAATGGCTCTCCACATCTCGAATTTGCTCTTGGTCATTTTGTAGATTCTTTCCGAAAACGCGTATTCGCCCTATGTGATGCTGAATCTCACATGCTTGCTAGTCAGACAGGAAGCCGTCTTGCCGGTCCCAACGTGATTCCTTCAATAGTCAATGACCTCAATGAACCGGTTAGGTCGGACCTCCAAAACGACACAGAATACACGCGACAAGGTCCCATGGGCATCAAATGGCACTCGAGGTCTGACTGGGAGGGGTGGAAGCAATCAGCGGTCCTCGTGCCTGGCAGTATCAGATTGGGCGGTTGAAGGTTTTGGGTTCACCACGTGCCTCTTATTGTGTAAAGTGGTCGACTGGGATGTCACAGGGTTTAAACTCCGCTCCCCTCTATAGGGCTGTACTGAGTAGCTTGGAGAATCGAATGATCTTCAAGAGTATGTCAAGAATGTATGATTGAGTGGGTGGCAGAACGGTAAAAGGAGCTTCCCCGGCACTTCAGGATGTAAGGATTGTGGTGTTGACGTGAGGTGGCCTTGGTGATCCGATTTGCCGGTAACCAAGGTGGACAATTACTTTTGGCCAAAATAGACTCGTCACTGCTGGGTTGGACGGTCTGTCAGAGGTCGCTTCTGGAATTCAGCCGGCCCGGGCTGAATGAGGCAGGCTTGGGCTGAGATTTCCTCAAGCTCAAAGCCTTGGGGCGTTGTGGCTGTCTCGAAAACTCAAACAGACCGCCAAACTTTGGACTTCAAAGCGGCGACCAAATCGGGCCAAGATTCCCGCGGTTGAATTGCTCGGCACGAATTTTTGTAAGGCTGGTGGTCCGATGTATTTCCAGAACATTCAGGACGACAGAGTTAAGATCAAGAAAGTGCAGATTAGTCAGTTCGAGAGTGTTTGCACAAAGCAACAGATGTCGCAAAGTCGACGACAACAAGTCTGAGCTTCGTCGGCAGGGTGCCGGAGTTTTTCTTCTACAATATCAATTCATTATGAGCACCGGTGGCCTTTGAAAATACCCAGAAAGTGATACTCCGGACTCCGTGGCTTCACACACCGGCCGGGTTACTCATCTTGTCCGCTCAAGGGGCTGAAGTGGCTGGGTTGCATTATACAAGGATATGCTGCCATATAGCTCGGATACTGAGACTGACAGCGCGAAGTTACGTTCGTATTGGTCGTTTGAATAAGGGTCGGGGTTGCAGATCCCTCTTTTAAGCTTCCCTTCTTTTAGCTCAGCAAAAAGGGGTGGGGTTCATATCCATGAGTTTCTGAGGCGCAAATTATGCGCCGATGCCCCTGATCAGAGAAGACGTCTTGCAGACCGGTACACAATAGCAACTATCTATTTCGTTCATGTAGTGAGATGCGGATTCTATGTCGCAGACGAAGTCATAAATTGATCGCGTTACTTGTGCAAAACCAATTTTCTGCGCTCGGGAAACAAGTTGCTTTTGCTGCTCGGGAGAATCCGAGTATCGTGACATGATGCAGCTCATCAAACCGGGAACCACCGAGGTGTGAGTTGAAATCCAGCCTTAAACTTATTAAGCTCCTTCCCGAGCAGAAAACCCTGTTTCGTGGCCACGACGCCGCTAAGACTTGCCGTTGAAGTCTGAAAGAAATCCCTGCGGAGAGAAGGCCGCCCCCGCTAATTCCAGCACACCATGAGAAAGGGGAGCTATGACAGTCTTCGTAAGAGATCAGCCCTGTGGCTTTGTTTCGCCCCTCCCGCAACGCAGAGGCCCGATGAAGTGCCTAGTCGAGCCTTCAACCGGGTGGGATAGAGTTTGTCGAATGCTGGAGATTCCCGAAAGGCTGGAAAGTTCAGGAGACGTGCGCACGAGCTTGGGGGGTGTGCAAGCAGTCCGCTCAAAAGCTCGCTCAAAAACAGAGCGCGATCATCGCGTTGATATGCGGACTCCCACCATCGTGAGGGCATTGGCGAAACCGAATGGCTACGACGCGACGAAGAGTCTTGGTGTTGCGACACCAGAGTCATTCGTAACACCTCACACACGTGTCGAGCTTAACGATTCATTATTAGCAGCTGTAAATAAGCTATAGGGCAGAAAAAAGAGCCAGCACATTCCTCTTGACCGATAATGATCCGACTCCGTGGAAAATGGTTGGCATAATCAGCATCAACCTATACTGCATATCTTATGAAGCTTGCGCATCCGTCGGCCCAATTCTCATTGGCAGCCGCAAGCAACGGCAATGCAACACTTTGCCTGCCGGCCAAAGGATTCTTGCGGTTTGACCCTATGATTCTAGCTGTCAAAATGCCAATTACGCCTCGTCTGATAATGTGCCGGCCGGACGATGATAATGAGATCTGCCCAATGTGGAGTGCCCATCCGAACTCTCAACCAGATGAGCCGTTTTCGGCACCCCCCAGGCAGACCAAACGGGATCCCGAGTCGTTACGGGCGTCGTAGGGTGACCTAGCGCAAAAGCTTATATGAAGAGGGTTGGTGGTCTAGAATAGGCTTGTGGATGTCCCCGAGGAACACACAGGGCAGAGGGAAACCTTCTGAGCTTCTGATCTGGTGTCGGCTCCTCATGCCGAAATGCACTTACATATACCGTCCATCTGGGCTGATATTCTTCAGTCGAAAAAGGAGTTTGCTTTCCATCAGCATGACAGACCACTGATCAACCAGCTCCGGAGCCGATTCGACAGAAGTCAACAACAGGGGTGACTTCTACGACGTGGGGGATTTGGACACCGATCCCACTGAGAATATTCTGAGATATGATGCTGCCAACGTCTGCTACGGCACATGGTAGTACGGCGGACACGCGATCGACCTCGAAGGCTCAATTTGAGCAGGTTCTCAGCCTGATTATCACGACAATCTTAACGGCCTTTCTCGGGAACCTGTTGCGTAAGCAGTTCCTCTACTACGGAAACGGGAATGCGATCTGATGATTTGGGTGTAGGTGAAGAATGGTTCGCTGTCAAGTACTGGCGCCCCCTACCATGGGCAAGACAATGTGAGCAGGACAGCGCAAGAAGGATATCTTCTATTGAAGCTAACAACACTAACTGTAGTAATCCTCCTAATTTACCTATCGGCATTTCTCTTTGTGTTTGCATCTTGGACAGTTCAGATCGTCTTTGAAGCGGGGATTAACATGAGCGCAATGGGCTGTTCTATGGCTGGGACAGTATGCTTAGGCGCTTACGTGGGAACAAAAGTGAGTCCATGTCTTTTCTCTCATGAAGTGTCATCTAATAACTATTCAGGCAGTGAGTGGCTTCATCCAAGGCTAGCATACCAGCATATTGACAGCCGAGTCTCTAGCTTGTTTATCTTTTTACTGTCGAGAAAGCGGTATGTCATCGAACCTCTCATGCTCGGTTCTGCATTTGCTCACTCTGATCCAGCATATCATCCGGGGAGCGACAAAGGCACGCCACAGATCTAAGCTGTACACATGCAACACACTTCTCATGCTAGGTACAGTTTTGACTCATGTAATGTTGAGAATTAGCCTATCTAACGAATACCCCGAACAGGTACATATGGCTTCATTACGATGTTCAATTTTCACTTGTGAGTACCCGGATCACAACGCCGTAACTGATCCATCTCCAGTACTGACACTCTTTCCAGCCGCGCGTCATATTACGATTCAGAAAGCGACACATGCGTCATCGGCCTCGAGCGAGCAATCCTGATACCCATTATTGTTTTTGATGCTCTCGTCAACGTACGTATGAAGCTTTTCTGCCCTTGACCCCGCTTTAACACCAAGCTCATGTGCGCCCCGCAGATTTACCTCACATCCCTCTTCTTGATCCCATTACTCAGTAAGTTGCTGCCCGGCAGACCCCCGCTTCAATATTTCCAAAGCTTACGCAACCAGAGTTGCATTCCATTCAAGCATCAATACTGAGGCCATGGACTATGGGCTCAAACCACAGACATCCCCGGACTCCCCCGAACGTCCGGCTTCGCAGACTAGCCCTCCGCACCTTTCTCGGCGCTCTCCTTACCTTGACGGTCAGCTTAACGTAAGACGAGCCTCATCAAGACTTTTAACAGGCTGCTCACTTCTATTGCAGGAATCTATCGGTGCTGGTCGCGCTCGGCGGGGAAGTGGTATGGCTGTGTCTTGCTTGTTGCAACACCGACAGTAAGTTGAAACGACACGCAGTCTCAGACTCCCCAAACTCAAAATCACTAACTTCAAGCAAGTTCTCATCACTGCGTTTCTAATTCAGTGGACAAACACGAGTCCCAAGCAAAGCGCGAAAGAAACACCAAACGTCGAGGCTCCGCCCTTGCCAGACTTAACGCCAGAGCCGAAAGACAATTGATGGGCTGGTGGTGAAAAAGTCAGATCTTGGCACACTATGAAGAGGCGTACACACCGAAAACCAATGATTGGGTCTCTGTAAACAGAGAAATGTCACGGAAAACCTGCCGCAAGAGGCACCTAAAAGTACATAGCATTGCCGAGTTGCAGAACACGAGGCAAACAGAAAGCATCAGCGTTGGGCCAGAAAGGCTCTCAGAACAACAACCAGTAAACAAATACACGCATTATTCAATGATCTGTGCTGGTAGCAATGTGAATATTTCTTCGTGTTCGCACGTGGGGATTTCCGAAGAGCAGCATTGACTGCAGTAATACTTGATGGTATTAGGCTCATCGGAAATCGAGATGAGACTACATATTTCGTGGCGATCGAACATCTTTGCATCTGACATCTCATGAACTGTGCTATCAAAAATGGGTGTAGTCCCTTTGTGAGGCGAAGATAATGATCATCCGGCCTGGTCCCGAAAACCTCGAAAATGGAAAATATGAAACTCGTCTGACGGACTCTTCAAGATGTCCGGACTTTCAATGGCTTGGTGAAAGTTGAAACAGCTAGCCAGTAGCTACCACGACCTCTCAATGTTGTAATTGTGCCGACTAGATCAAACCCCCTATGATGGACGTTTCGGAGTCGAACCAGGGACAGGCTGTGAACGGGATAGTAACACATATCCCTAATGAGATCTGGTCGATCCGAACGCTTCTGGGAGGCAACGTGGCGGATCGTACGACAAGGCAGAATCGGCGCGGTCCAGGTCGACGTTTGGGTCGTATTGAGCGTCGTACGAGTCGTCCTCGGCCAGCCCAAGCGTCCCGCCCGTCCTCTCGGTACACCCCTCGTCCATGATCAACTAGGAAAGTCTCCACGAGAGGTGGCAATCCTTCGTTCCTGGATCTAGCCTGGTCTCAAGATTGTCTAACCACATTTCGTCTTACGAATAACTCTATGTACAGTTGACAGAAGCAAGAGACGATCAGCGAAAGCATGAACGGTGTCTTGTTTTACACCCGAGATACGTCGTATATGATCATGCGATGTACCTCTCTCGGGAAACAGATTACCAGCACAGACATGGCCGCCTTGAGCAGTTGCTTCAAGATCGAGTCTCCCTATGGCGGAGACACGGTGAATGAGTCGTGAATTAATAGGGGTCCAAAAGGACGTCAAGGCACTCTTTGTTGGATCGTTAAGGGAGCATTGACCGAAGCCTGGACACAGTGGAGTGTTTACCGAGTAAGAACGCGTTGGGGAGGCCGCTGGCGTTTGTGAGCCAAGAACGGCATTTCCCGTGATAGCCCCTGAACCCGGAGGAGAGGGAGTCACTCGTGCCGACTTATACTGAAATCCAGATCTCCTACTCAGGGCTTTCACACGTGATAAATGAAAATAAGTCCTCTGTCTGATATCACTCAGGACCGAGCCAAGGCTCTTTACAAATAATGAACATGTTATTTCTTACGATTTCCCCATGCATTCTATGAAGTTGCAACTGTCCAATGTAACCTTTTGAGATAGTGACGAGGGAAAATGGCTGCGTAGTGCATGCATACTAGCATCGCCAACTCCACTTCATGACGATTGGGTTCAACAACGCTCAGCTGATCAAGTGCCGAATGACTTTGCCGATTCAGATCCCTTTGCACCAGTCGTGTAGTATTTTCTGCCATATAAGACTAAGGTGTAGTCAATTGAAAGTTACAGTTATGAGTAAACCAATCACGATCTGTGGCTATGAACGTTCGTGGGTGCTGTGGCAAAAGAATCGCCGCTGAGGCTGGGTCAGCTCAGGCCCTGAGCTTGCACATCACTGAGCAGATCTTGAGACAGAGAGCAGACGACATTGACCCAAACCAACGCGAAGATGCGGATTTCTCTCACTGTTCAGATTGTCAACTTCTACTTGAATTAATTGAAAAGATTCTTCGTAAAGAGTCTGGGAACAACATTGTATGTCGCCTGTGTACACAGGCCCGTTACCTTCTCTTGGCCGCCAGTTCCCTCGGTCCGCTGCGGGGTAATTAGACAAGCGCCACAATAGGCCATTCCAGTGGGATGGCCCATCATCAATGACCTCTGCCGAGCATCTCAAGCTTATCGAGAATAGACGACACCACGATCGATAGCATGCATTTTCCAAAGCTCCCGGCGAGAGCCGCGTATCTCCATCTCAACAACCCGGCTCGACGCAATGCTCTGAGCCTCGAGGCCCTCGAGGACCTCCGATCGCAGCTGCTGACGCGCCTGACTTCACCCAAATCAGGGCGTCTCATGACCTTGCCTCCATTCAAGCCAAGCATCCTCCACGAGCTGGAAAGAGCCAGCGAGCGCTCCGCCTCAGGCTTAAAGGAAAGTTCAGAACACGGCTGGCTCGTCGACGCCAACGCGTGGGCAGAAGAACGCGCAGCCTTGCCCAACGTCATCGTGCTACGCAGCTCAGGCCCGGTCTTCTCCTCCGGCCACGACCTCAAGCAGCTCGCGTCGCTCTCCCACACCGAGGTGAAGCGCACCTTCGCCCTCTGCGCCGAGGTCATGTCTCTCATTCGGCACAGCCCTTCGCCGGTCGTCTGCCCGATCCAAGGCTTGGCGACCGCAGCGGGACTCCAGCTCGCGCTCACCACGGACTACCCAATCGCCCTGTCCACGACCAGGTTTCAACTGCCCGGCGCAAGCATCGGGCTGCCGTGCACGAGCCCTGCGACGGCCGTGTCGCGCCGCATCCCACCGGCGCAGACCTACCGCATGCTTCTGACTGCTGAGGCGGTAACTGCCGACGAGATGCGGGATGCCGTCGACGTGGTCGCGGAGCCTGAGCACGCAGAGTCGACGGACACGGCCGCTGCAGCGTTCGAGGGGCGTGTAGCGAAGGTGGTGGACCGATTGGCGGGCTCGGCAGGGCAGCCGATGGCACTTGGAAAATGGGCGTTCTGGACCCAACTCGGCATTACTGGCAAAGAAGAGGATGGGAAGGGTGGTGACGGCTACGAGGATGCAGCGAGCTGGGCTGGAAGAGCCATGGCTTTGCATGCGAGGGCTGACGACGCGAGAGAGGGAATTGCAGCTTTTACTGACAAGAGAGAGCCATCGTGGAAGACCTGAGCTCTCCGGCCCCAGAAATCAGATGCAAAGGCCGGGTCATCCCGAGAGACCTACTCCACTCTCCCCGCTCCGCGTCCCCGCCCCGACCGGCCGGCCCACCGGGCCCCGCACAAAATGAAAAATCTTCACACACAAAAACAAGGAAAAAATGATACTGGGAACTCCCAACTCAGGATCCTAATTGACCAACGCGGGTCTCGAACCCGCAGCCTTCAGATCACCGAATCCAGTAGAAGTCTGACGCGCTACCATTGCGCCAGTCGGCCTGTTTCCTGAGTTGTTTGTTTCCAAGCTCCTGTGGGGATGCTGACAACCGCGCGCAAACATTGACAAGAGGGTTACACCCAGGAAAACATTGACTCATTCACTCTTTCAGGTGCCCATTTTCACTGTCGTTTCTCTATTCTACCTGGAAACATTAATCCGTGTGAGGAATGATCCATCTGCACCTTCCCCTTTGTGTCTGAACGCCATTCTGGGGCATATAATCCTCTGCTTGTAATACCCATCAATTCGGTGCCAGTGTTTGCCCTGAGGATCAATACCGTCCGAGGTTGGCGTGCCTGCATCCATGGCCATTTCAGGCACCCAGATTAGAATTGCATTCGCAAAAGAAAGCACTGCAACTCATTTCAGTTCTGATACACCAGCGTAGCTACCAGTCAATGTTTCATCTGTCCGCATGGCAGAGTAGTGCACTTCGTGGCGTTGGTGCGACGCCCTCATCCGGCGCCAGCGACGCCACGAATCCAGCTCCTGGGTGCAAGAAATGAGCAGGGAAATTGAGCGATCCCAGAGGATCAACACTGCATCACTGGACTTCGACAGAGATTAGTGCCCAAGCCGTAGCTGATATAAACCGAAGCCGCAGCCAAGACAAGTGACGGAATGTTTCTCAGCCAAATCTTCCCAGCTCTTCAACTTCTCTTTCGTTCTCTTTCCAACTCACCACACTCTTTTTCAACTTTGCTTCACAATGATGTTCCAGACCAGCTTCACGTTCTTCCTTCTCTCCTTCGTCGCTGCGCGATCGATCAAGGCCCCTCGTGCCGCTTACCCTTTCAACAACCTTGTCGCATACGGTGACGAGCTTTCCGACAACGGAAACGGCAGCTTTGCCCACGGCATCACCGGCGACCCAGCTAACGTCTATGGCTTCGGTACCTGGACCAACGGCCCGGTCGCCGTCTCTTACCTCGCGGACCTCCTCAAGGTTCCTATGACCGACTACGCCTTTGGCGGCTGCTGTGGCGGCGGCTCGTTCGGCGCCACATTTGACAACGCCTACACGAAGTCGCCCGCCGGGGCAACCGACATGCTCGGCCAAATCGCGAACTACACTGGGTCAGGCTCAAAGGGCATCGCTTCCTCCCTGCAGTTCTTGTGGTTTGGGGAAAACGATCTCAGCATGCATACAGACGCCTTCTGGCTCGGCGACGCCAAGAATGCGCAATTTGCAACTGACGCCGCGGCGAAGATCACGGCTTCAGTCAAGAACCTACTCGACAAGGGAGCGCCATACGTAATGGTTGCCAACATCTACCCCAAGCATCTCGCGCCGGTTACGCCAAAGTACCTCTGCGGTACCAATGCCGACTGCGTCAAACCCTGGGGCCAAGTCATAACCCAGGCGAACGCTGCCATCCAGAAGAGCCTGGGCCAGTTTGGAAAGAAGGTCATTTACTACGACGTCTTCAGCTATATGGTGCAGATCCTGAACAACCCGAAGGCCTACGGCTTTCCCAAGCCCTTGAATCTGTTCTGCGACGGGGATGAGACCGCCCAGTGGGACGACTGCATGGTGAAGGGCAATGCGAACCAGTACTTCTGGATGAACTTCATCCAGCCCACCACGGCTGGCCACAAGCTGATTGCCCAAGACATGAAGAGGACTATCGATGCTCATTTCGCTTGAATTGGTCAAAGTTGCTGACTTGGTTGGATCTACATGGCTCTCACTTTACGGAAGACCTCTAATAGAGTTTGTTTCTTTTGGGAGACTGCGATTGGGAGGTCTGAAAGCCTCTGTTATCTTATCTGTACATACTTTATTGAACATTCTCCCGTATACAAATATTCTCTTCACTGATTGTAGCCGTATGAGCTTCTTTCATGATTAATCTCAAGCAATGATAATCTTGTTTCGGAGTTGGTGTTACGAAAGCTGCACAGGACGAACACAAAGGAAGCGAAAAGTAAGAAATGGCCGATACTCAAACGCGCTCAGCACCTCGGATCCTCGACCTCGATGCCTTCTGTAATCTTCATGACCTTCTTGATGTCATCAAATCTAACAGAGCGTCCATCCCTCTTTGCCATGATACCGGCGGTCTTGACGATGTTGCGGATTTTCCGACCATCAACCTCGATGCGAGCGAGAGCCGCAAGCTCCCCGTTCGAAAGCTTAGAGCCAGTATTCTCGAGAAAAGTTGTCCAAACCTTCTGCCTCGACGGCTCATCAAGCGCTGGGTAGTTGATAGTCAGGTGGATACGGGAATGGATAGCCGGGTCCAAGGACTTCTCGCGATTGGTCGTAAGGAACAGAAGTGAGGGGTAGTACTCAAGCTCTCTCAAAAATCCTATTTGTTGTATGTCAGACAACTGATAAAACCTTAGCGTTAATATCATCCCGGTCAACTTACGCGAAACCATTCTGTTGCGCTGAGACGAGCTGCCACTGCGCTGCTCTAGGTAAGCATCACACTCGTCAATGAGGAGGACAGCACCCCATCGCGCGGCAAGCTCGAAGGCTTCGGCGATGTCTCCTCTGCTGTGGGCCACTCTGGCAGGCGTGATTCTCATGCGACGCCGACCATCGTGGTGACGAGATGTGTCGTCATTGTCGGAATCATCTTCATTGTATTCTCCAAGCTCCATTTTGAAGAGCGGCGCCTTTATCTTTTCTGCGACTATTTCATGTTACTTGGTGGCAAGGTACGGTTCGATGTGGGCTCACATATCATACCTGATTCAGCAGTGAGAGTTTTGCCAACCCCAGGAGCACCAGCGAGCAAAGCAACTAGACCACCGCCTAGCAAAATCAGTATTCAGCAACGAATGAAGAAACAAGTCATACCTTTGCCATTGATGACGTCGTCAAAGTTGTCATTATCTTTAACCTGGCTCTCCACGAACGCGAGAATGAGCTCCTTATAGCCATCGGGAAGCACCAAGCTATCAAATGGCTTTGTATTCCACTGAATGTCGTGAATTCGGTCAACTTCGAACTCGTCTGTATTCACTCGGATTAACGGATAGGGATCTGGTGAGGTTGAGGTCGCGTTCGGACTTACCCCATGTCTTTTCCTTCAGATCATATCCCGATACACAGGGAGCACACAGTGACAGACGGAAGTCGGTGAGTCGCTTCCGAGCTTTGTCAATGAAGTACTGTTCCAATTCCACTAGTGAAGAAGTGTCAGTTATAGCAGAGGCATAGATGGCCGAAGGGTTTAGGCTTACAGGGACTCAAAGGAGGAGGAGGGGGAGGGGG